>JAJOOE010013098.1:0-23821 GCA_036250405.1 Solanum raphanifolium | reverse complement strand
GGACCTAATGGGTGAAAGGAACCCACTAGTGAAATCCCACATACCTGATGACGAATTCCACGGAGAAATCTTTCGATTTCGGGGCTGGAACTGATGGAACCTTGCTGCGTTCTTGAACTAGGGTTCTTGACCTTTTTCTCCTCTCTTGCTTCTAATTTTCTAAGTTTTGATTAATGATTTTGACTAAGGTAAGTTCTAGTTATGTTTCTAGGCTTAAACTGATTAAAACCTCATGATTTAGGGTTTAAACGTATCTTAGGGGTTAAACAAAATAGGAAAAGACCAAAAGACCCCTGAATTAATTGCTGTTGGAATGATCGACGGTTTGGACTGACGGGCCGTCAATCAATCGACGGACCGTCGATTGGGTCCGTAGGTCGAGTCTGCCCGACAGGGCTTCACTAAAACGAGCATAAATTTTTACTCGGAGGTCGAAATTAAGCAAACTCGATGGCGTTGAAAAGATAATTCAATTATCTATCATACCATAGGTCATGGGACACACAATTCTTTTTGTACTAAAATTTATGACCTTCTGAAGTTGACCAATCAATAAATTTCATCTAACTGACTGTTGACCCTCATCTTCGGTCATACCTACGGACCGTGGATCGATTGACGGTTCCTGCTGGTCAACCGTCAATCGGGACTGAAGCTGGGATTTTGGGGCATCGATCCACGGACACGAACTACGGTCCGTGACCTGACCTACGGACCGTAAGTCCGGCCGTGGGTCAACAGTTTGCCAAATTTTCTGACTGAGTCTGGGAGGGGTTGCAGTGGTGAACCACGGACCACCAGCACGGGCCGTGGTCTGACCTACGGTCCGTGGATGGTGACCGTAAGTTGCACCTGCAACTTTTCGAAATCTGTATTTTTGGTCTGTTTCGAATACGGGGTGTTACAATAGACATCCTAGGACACTTGAACTCTGTGCTCTGATACTAATTTTGTCACAAACCGAACGTACACCCTGGACATGGCCGACACTCGAGAACCATTGTTGTTCCCTAAGCGAACCCGCATCCTAGATAATTACAAGAGGATGACTAACTCAAGTATGCAAAAGCTTAAAAATTGAATATAATTCATGAAACTTACAAATCTTTAACTCAAAAGAATAACTCTGAATAAAATAGAATATTCAACTAGCCAACAATAGGCAACTCAAGTCTATAATACATTTAATAAGATAAATGAAACAAATTTCTCAAACTCTACTATCTAACTATGAAGCCTCTAAATGACAAAGATGGAAGTCGGGACAAGACCCACGGCATCCTAACAACTGATATAACTGAAAGGTAAATGAAATCCTCCAGAAGCAAGGAGGCTCACCATTGCTAAATCGAACTCTATGTAGTATCAACGAAGCTCCTACTGATGATCCGGAATACTTGAATCTGTAAAATGAAAGGATGCAGGCCAAATGGCTCAGTATATGGAATGTACGAGCATGTAAGGGGAATTCTAATACACAACATAATCTTGAACTTGATAAAAAAGGAAACTTACTTCCCTCTTCTCAACTCACTCAACTTACTCAACTCATGAATAAGATACTCAACTCAAAGATAAGCTACTCAACTCAGTGAAATAAGGCTCAACTCAATAATGAGATATTCAACTTAGTGAAATAAGACTCAACTCAATAATAAGACACTCGACTCTTGGTACTCAAACTCTGGATACTCAACATAATATAAAGCAAAAATAAGGAGTTACAAGCTAAGGTCGTTGGACTTCAATGGGAAATCAAGAAGATACTTATCATGGAAGAAATGCCCAAGAATGAGTCCACGAATTATGGAGAAGAATGGAGTAGGTGCTACACATATTTTATGGTTCAAGTCCAAGCCCAAATGGAAGAAGATTGGGCCATACAAAGCCCAACAAAGGAGCCTAAAAGCTGAATGGTTGAAGTCAAAATTTCCTAGTTTTAAAAAAACCTTTATTTTAAAATTTCCTAGTTTAAAAAGTTTCCTAGTTTAAAGTTTTCCTAGTTTAAAGTTTCCTAGTTTAAAAGTTTTCCTAGAAGTTTCCATAAAGGTAGGATTTAAATCTCATTCTATTTGGGATAGGTTTTCCCTATATATAGGGGTTTGATTTTATTATTTTGATAGACAATATTTTTATTAATTGAGAATTCTCTTTTTTACACCTTTGTGTGTGGCTACTTGGAATTTATCTTACAACCTTATAAGAACGATTCTTGAGAGGTGAGATTAATTCTTTAACTTGATATCTTTGGTTCTTATTCGTAAATTAAAGAAGGTTATTAGTCTTATACTAATTATTGTCTCTAGTTTCTTCGTAATAGGGGTCTAGATCACTTTTGATCTAAGTTCTTGAATTGACTCTATTAGTATCATAATTAGTCTTAATCCGCTAATTTTGAATACTAAGATCTATTAAGGTTCTTAGCACTTTATTTTGAAATTGGGGATTTTATTCTTGAATTTCACCTATCTTGCACTTTCTGTCTTTAATCTTTATAATTTCGCTTCCGCATTATTTTTTTGTTTATTCTGGTAACCCGATTCTTATCATAGCTCTATTGCACGATTAAGAGTATGAAAGAAGGGAAACTTTTCTTAAATGTCTCTAGTCCCTCATTTATACAAGTGGGGCCCTCACAACCATAAACAAAAGCCTACTTGACACGGCTTCATAGACACCCTAGGATACTTGAACTCTTTGCTCTGATACCAAATTTTTTACGACCCGAGCCTACAAGAGGAAGACTAACTCAAGCACGCAAAAACTTAAAAACTGAATATAATTCATGAAACTTACAAATCTTTAACTCAAATGAATAACTTTGAATGAAAAATAGAATATTCAACTAGCCAACAATAGGCAACTCAAGTCTTTAATATATTTAATAAGATAAATGAAACAGACTTCTCAAAATCTACTATCTATCTATGAAGCCTCTAAATGACAAAGATGGAAGTCGGGACAAGACCCACGACATCCCAGCAACTGATATAACTGAAAAGTAAATGAAATCCTCCGGAAGCACGGAGGCTCACCATTGCTAAATCGAACTCTATGTGGTATCAACAAAGCTCTTGTTGATGATCCCGAATACCTGAATCTGCATCATGAAAGGATGCAAGCCAAATGGCTCAGTACATGGAATGTACGAGCATGAAGAGGAATTCTAAAGCATAATATAAGCTTGAACTTGATAAAAAAGAAAACATACTTACCTCTTCTCAACTCGCTCAACTAACTCAACTCATGAATAAGATACTTAACTCAAAGATAAGATATTCAACTCAGTAAAATAAGGCTCAACTCAATAATGAGATATTCAACTTAGTGAAATAAGGCTCAACTCAATAATAAGACACTCGACTCTTGGTACTCAAACTCTGGATACTCAATATAATATAAAGCAAAAATAAGAGATGCAATATATGGAAAGCTTTTTAAATAGTAGAAAGCAACTCAATGTATTTAAGGAGACAATATACTTAGTTTGTATGCAAGGATACACTATAAACTCTGTTTGTATATGAAAATACAAGTAAACTTTGTGTATATAAAAATACAAATATCTCTGTGGGAGTTTCTCAAACCAACAACCATCACTTAAGAGCTATTGTGATGATACAATGTTTTGTCTCATGTTGACACGGCCGTCATATACCTTGCCGAGGGTATAGAACCTGACTACTAAGTGGATCCACTAGAATATGCTAAAAAGCACTAAAGAATCATCTAAAAAGTATAAACCTTTTATCCCCATGGTGGATACATGGTTTATGGGGGATGTGAGTTGTCTGAATTCTCCCCCATATCGGTGCTCAATACTACTCCCAAAATATGATATTAGCTCTTATTTTTTAAAACATACTTATTTCTATGATTTGAGATAATTACTCAAAACTTAGCTCAAAGGCTATCTTGGAAATCAAAGTTTCCTCTCTCGCTTAATTGTGAAAGCATTTTCTCTTTTCTGATAACTAGCTCAAAGGCTCTTTGGAAATCAAGGTTTCCTTTTCTTGTTTAAATGTGACAACCTTTTATCTTTGGGAATACTTAGTTTCCATATAATCTTTTGAAGAAACTGAACTTCACTTTTATTCTTACTCAACTCAATGCTCAAGTCTTAAAACAAGTTTAAAGCATTTGTAAAAGACTTCATAAAATATGGCTCATGACGAATTATGGACGTGAATAACTCAATACAAGGTTTTCAATAACCATAGATAGAACTCAATAGTTGAAACTCAAGAACTTCAACGATACTACTCATTTCAAAAATGATCAACTCAGAGGGTTCATGCGGAATTATGAGCATGAACTACTCAACTCAAGGACTCAAAGATACTTCTCATCTGTTCGACTTATAGTGTTCATGCAAAATTATGGGCATGAACAATTCATCTCAAGGACTTCATGGGTAACATGTAATAGTCCCATTTTTAAGAATATAATCTAAAAGGGATTTGATAATCAATACTCAAAACTTAGAACTTGAAGGTACTACTCCTCTCAAAGATACTCAACTTATGGAGTTCATGCGGAATTTATGGGCATGAACGACTCGACTCGAAGGTCTTCATAAAAATATGGAATTCATGTATACGACTCTTCTCATTCTCATACTTACCTACTCAAAACTTAGTTCAAATCGATAGTTGATCTCAATGGATTCATAATTGAACTCAAAGGCTTTCTTGAACTCTACTCTTAACTCTCTCTTGAATGTGAATTATGAATTCAAGAGTTATGGTTCATGATATGAAGGATCTAGGTGATAGTGTAGACTGATGAACACATTCTCCTCACTCTCGTTCTCACTTACTTGAGTCTTGAAAAAAGTTATTAGAAATTCTAGAAAACTCCTCAAAATGACTCAAAGGGGCTCTCTCAAAATGTTCGGAAGAACTCTCAAGACTTAACTCTTAACTTTACCTTGAATTTGAATAATTAATTCAAGGTTATGATTCATGTTATGATTGATTTCTAAGTGTTTTGAAGTAGTTTAAAGTGTTTTAAATCAAAGGGAGTGAATGTACACTTAAAAGGGACTCAAACGAGACAACCGATGGATAAAAAGGTGGGGGCAGGAGACCCTAGCGCATTCCGAGCGCGGGGCGCGATCCCTAAACTTCAGAGGCTGCATATAGCGCAATGTAGGGGTGCCTTCCCATCCTATTCCCAGTCCAAGTTCGATGAATTTCACCTCTCCTTTTCTGATCCTAAATCGGTTTTAATCGATTTCTTTTCTCAAGTTTTCCTTAGATTCAATTACCGAACCTAAGTACACACTAATCCACACAAAACAATCACTTTCATCTCAAGAAATCATCAAAACCCCACCAAAACAAGATTTAGAATGAAGTTCAAGAACACCTATAAGGAACTTAAATCCTTCAACTTTTGAGAGTAAAATTACGCTTAAAATAAAAATTTTGGCATATGGGTGAACAAACCCAACACTATGTAAGCCTACATACCTCTTTGGGATCAAACCCATGGCGAAAATCCGCGACAAAACTCAAGAACCTCGACGAATGCATTGATCCTTTCCTCTTTCTCCTCCTTTCTCTTCTTGAACTTTCAACTAAAACCCTGGGAGTATATTAGGATTATAAAACTGAACCTAATCATATTATACCCCTAAAACATTACTAAAAACGAATTAAATCTTATTGGGTAAGGAAAAGGACAAAATACCCCTCTAAAATCCAGTTTTTGACTTTCCTTATCTAGACAGCCCAACTTTGAATGGACAATTCTCCCTCATACGAACTCGAAATTGAGAAAACTTGGTGGCGTTGGAAAGATAATTCAAAGATATTTCCTACGGTATCTATTAGCACACCTAAATCATCCTGATCTAGGAGTTATGCTCGTTTGAAGTTGACCCAAAACTTGCAAAATTTCATATTTTTGCTATTTCCAATCTAGTTCTTTTTGGAACTCAAGGTTATACATCTAGTGACCTAACCTGGCCAGTGCCTTCAGACTGGTGAAGTCCATAGTGGTCCGGGGGAAAGAAGTGGGGTGCAGCAGTGATCACATCAATTATGCACTTGATAGAGCCACGGGGTTTGTGCATGAGTATAAGGGGCTAGCTACAACACAGGCCCTGAATGATCTGAAGGGCTGGCTTGGACCCCAGATTTCTAACACCACCCCGAGGTGGATTGAGGCAGAAGCTCCGATTGAGAAGAAGGATTTGAATGTAGCTGCGCGGTACTGGTTTGGATTCATTAGCAGTTGTTGACACCCAATTTTGATCCTCCCCGATAATAATTAATTTCCGAGTTTCTTAATTTTCAAACGATTTAGAATAATTAGCTTTATAAAATTTAAATACTTTCGAGCTTACTTTAAGTAATTTTAGCCGATTTTTATAAGTATTTTATAATTATATATATAATTGGTATTTTTTAAATATTCAAAAATCGTCTCAAAAGGGTTTTATTGTAATTAAATCTTCAATCGAATTAATTGGGTTTTAAGTATATTCATAATTTAAAGTTATTTAGCTTATTAGTCTAATTATTTTATTTCGTTGATTTCGAGAAGCTTGTTAATTAATTGATTATAATTCATCGTATTTAAAGTTTTGCCAGATTCGCTAAATTAAATTCAATTCGGCTATGTGTTGAATCCTACAACTATAATTGCAATTCATCTAGCTATTTTCTGTTTGCAAATCTAACCTTTTTGCCCCAACTTAATCCTTTCTATTTTAAAGCAATTAGAAGCCAAAGTTGGCCCATTCACTCAGAATTTCCAGCAACCCTGTTCACTTGAGCAGCACATAATTTTCTTATTTCCAGGACCCAACTCCCTTTCTTGCTTCCGTTTTCCAAACTCAGCCACCCCATCCCACTTTTTGACTTGACCCGGCCCATTTTCTTATCCCCAAAACAGATTCCCAACACTCACAGAAGAAAATACACGACAACAACAACTTCCCAAAGCGACAACAACGACGAAAGCAGAGAAGTACATAGTGTGAGAGACGACATCAACTTTTTCTCCTCCAACGTTCACAAATAGACGGAAGAAGTACATGGAAAGTTCACGTCTGTGCAATTAGGCATCACTTTCTGCTTTTTCTACCCCCGTACAGCAAAGCCGCCTGCCATTTACTTCCTCGCAGGCGCGAAAATCATCCTTTGACTCGCGTTGATGAACGCCACGTCGAGCACAAGGATGATTGGATTCATCGAAGCCGTCCACGCTACTGCCTCGTTCGGATTTAGTTGGGAACTGGCGGATTTTCCGTACAAATGGCAGCTTTTCCCCATCCTTTGGAAAGATAATTCAAATTGAGAGTTCAATTTTGGAATTCTGACTCTACCTTTTTCCCTCAAAAAAATATTGAACCCTAGATTTTCCCCCTATAAATACATCTCTTCTTCTCCTTTATGGGGGTTGGAAATTTTTTAGTGAAAATAGAGAGAATAGCTTGAAAAAAAGTAGTTTGAATACAAATAAAAAAATGCACTCGAATATAGAGCAGCTTGGATTCTGCCAAGATTCTTGGTTCGTTGTTCGTAGTCAAGTTAGCATAGTGGTGAAGTCGTCCCCTACTCGTTCTCATCCCAAGTCGCTACCCCAGAAAAGGTATAAATTCCTTGCTGATTCGAACTCATTTTATTTGGTGTGCTGTTCAGTTTCAAGTTGAGTATGTCTTATTCGTTTTGAAGCATGCGGCATGTTCTTATGTTCGTCGTTGTTTTGTTTGCGAGTATTAGCCGAAATCATGAGGTTAGTTAATATAGATTTTGAATGTTGTTACATCTATTGTCCGTTAGATGTAACCGTTTATTTTCTCCAAATTTTTTATTTTTTTTAGCATTTGCACTGTTTTCCAGCATGTCTTGTTTGGACGAGTTTGACTTGTACATGATAACATTATTTGGTTCTTATTAGTTTTTATTTTTCTGATGATTGTCATGTTGCCATTCACTAAACATCCATGTTTCTCAAGCTAAAAGGCACCAATCTTACCTTTCCAGTCACCCGGGTAAACCATGTTGAGTTTCGTTGTCAACTCGAATAGTAGATTGATCTTATAACTGTTTTGTATTCCTGTGTTGAGTTGTCTTAATATTCTCTCTGTATCGTTTCAAATTTATTTCACCTATATGCTACTAGATGTGTTTATTTTCAGTGTATGTTATTGTTGGTCCTACCATGTCTTTTAGCACGTTTGGTGTTTGTCTGAACTGCGGCTTGAGCATATTTCAAAAATATCAACTGCATAAGTTTCATTTTCACCATCTGGCTTATTGCTCGTTGTTTCAATCTATCTTGTGTCTTGCTAAGTCTGTTTTAGGCCGATTCTCCTTTAATGATTTTTCTTTGGTATTATCTCTTACTGGTTGCTTAGGATCGAGTTTAGTTTGTTAAGAATAGTTCATTTGAATCCCTCCCCTTTAGATTGATGAATTGTGACATAGAGGTCAATCTTCCATGTATTTATTTTATTAGTTAAAACATATTAGCCTAGTTTGTCTTTTTCAACCTGCATAACATTTTTTTCTTTAACATAAATATGCTCATTATCTGTAGAATAGGTTACCCTATAATTTTGTGTTCTATTTCTTTTCTTTGAATTCTGGTGCACCAAGTATTGTTTTGGTAGTGATTCACGACTTTGTTGGCTCGGTTTAAATAAATTTGTTATGGTTGAATCAATTGTTTGAAATTGGATCATATGTCTACTGCATTTAAAAGATATGCTAAGTATGTTTGTGCTTTCTGTGAGATTTAGATAAGTTGTGTTTATTCATTCACTGATGTCATCTTACCTTGCATTTCAATTTTTTTGGATTGATCTACAGTCCATTGATGGTTTATTTAATTATTTGTATTGTGATTTTAATTGCTTATTATTCTCTGTTTTGCATGTGAAATCTATCTGAGTTCACCAATGAACTTCAATCACCCTCTTGCATTTCGAGAGAGCCATAAAGGCTCTAATTCCCTTTATCGCGTTAGCCAACTATAAAAAATTAAAGAGCCGGTCCCTAAAAAATTGACGAACAGGAATTGGAGTGATTTGGGATTGTATCTACCTAGTGCATACAAAAATCAAGAAATGGGCCCAAAGGCCTCCAAAATTCAGTTCTTCTATTTTGTTACTTTTGGGCCTAAGCCCACTTATTATTATCTTGTTAGAGTTTAAGACAGGTGGAAGAGTTGGGCCTAAAGCCCAAGAGAAAGGCATTTTTTATTTAGAATAAGGCATATGCAGGTAATTTAAATGGGTCAAAGGCCCCAAAACGAAGTTTGGCCCAAGTACTGACCTAGGCAAACAGAAAACCAGACTTGGGCCCAAGTCTCTCTCTTTATTTTATTGCGTTTTGTTTGCTTGTTAATATTTAATATTAATCTTAAGGTTTTAAAAATTCAAATCCCCAAAAGACGCCCATTTTGAATTAACTACTTAAATAAATTATTTATCCTTTACTTGACTAAAAAATAATTTTGCAAGACATTTTACTTAGGTAATATCACAATATCTCCATTTCCCCTTTGAAATGATTTGAAGTCTATAGTTTGTCTACTTCCTAAACGAGTCAAGCATACTTATTTCTTTTCTTAAAAAATCAATTAGCCAAATAGTTAATTATTGGATAACCGCGTGTTAGCGGGCATTTCGGGTGCTTTCAAATCCTTCCCGAAATGCTAATATGAACCCCCGAACCCCCTCTTAATATTTTCATTAGATTTCTGTTTTAATCTTTTGAGAAAATAGTTTTCTTAATTTTACTTTAAAAATTAAGTGGCGACTCTAAAACCAGTCTAAATATTGTTTTTAAATAAAACAGTAACTTCATCATGCCCTCACAGAATGAGTCCATCCTCTGCTACCCAAAGGTGGCCTGTCTAGGTTCCATCATCGCAAAAAAGCACCTCAACTTGGGACTCATCATTGAGCAGGAGATGGCCATGAGGGCTAAACATCGCCAGACGTCCTTTCCCTTCCGGGTCCTGATTACAGAGTTATGTCGGCATGATGGAGTACCTCGTGACGAGAGAAAAGGGACATAGAGGTCACATCCACATCTTCCACAGATATCCGGCGCATAGAGGTTGAGTACACTCGGGATGAGGCTGATAAGAGGAGAGCGGCTCCGGTGGATGCATCCCCGCTGGTTGATGTTGACTCTTTACCTACTGAGGCACCTTTGCCTACTTCGGCATCCGGGCTTTCAAGTACACCCACTTCCACTTCTTCCCAGACTCCTAGTTCTTCTGCTGCTGCCCAGCCCACCAGGATTACTCAGGCCATGATCATCAAGATGGGCCACCTAGCCCATTCTGCCAATGTGTGGGCTACCCGATTAGAGGCCAAGGTGCCTTGGATATTGAACGGGTCATTTTAGCTGCGTTGACACCCCTCTGGACATCTATTGATGCTCTCACGGTGAGAGTAGAGACTTGTGAGAGTCGACATGGGGTTACTTCAGAGGTGATGGCTTTGAAAGTTGAGGTTGCAAATTTGAGAAAGGATGTGGACTATCTTAAGTCCACGGAATTCACTTCCCACTTTGAGTCAGTTGAGGATCGGGATGCTCCAGCCAGTTCTGAGATACCTCTAGCCACCACCGGAGATGTGCCTATAGATGATGTGGCAGCTGATGAGTCCGAGGCAGAGACAGATGAGGAGCAATTGGATGATCAGAAGGCGACCATCTATGGAGACCTATCAGATTTAGAGGAGACGATTGTACAGTCGGTCATTCAAACATCGCTGACAGAGACATCCATGGCAGGCTCTAGTAGAGCCAGTGTTATTGTTGCACCGAGCACTGATGCCCAGGATCAGAGTGTTGCACCGGGCATTGATGCCTCGACAGATGGAGCGACTGTGTAGCTAGGACCTTTTTTTACCTCCCTCTCTGTCATTTTTGTTGACTTTTTATTATTTTATTGCATTTGAGGAAAACAACTTTTTGTTTGTGGTGGGGTGAGGTATTTCCATACCTACCTCTTGTGACTATATCTTGTATTTATTAGGTTCTTGTGTTTTAAATTGTGTCTTGTTTCTATCTTGTGGATGTTTGAGCTTGTGGCTCCGTGTTTTGAATGGACATGGTTTTTGACCAATTTTAAAAATTTTGCCACCTCTTGTTGTGTTTGAATGTGGTTGTTCTTGTGCAAATTTAAGTATTGGTTATGATCAATATCGATGACTTGAATAGTGCTCTTAATCGAACAAAAATAAATGCGCGGCTACGATGAGGCCAAATGAAGTTGCATAGACAATATGTGGACTTTTTACATCTCTTTGTGACTAGCCGATTATCGAATTGAGTCTCTTGTGATGAACATTGCACATTAGCGAAAGTGTGGAGTCTCGTTTAATATTGATGTCAATGCCTTGTGTGATGAGCTTACCGTGAATCTTGTGTGATGAAACCTAGAATTTCCCCCGTTGGTCCGGCTGACTAAGTGATGCAAGCTCTTGAAATGATCTTAGGCAACAATTTTGAAAAGTGAAATAATTTCACAATATACCTCTTTTGTGGCCAACCTTGTGAGATGTGTGAACCTTGCTTGAACCCCCTTTGAGCCTTATCATTTTCTTGAAAGAAACTTGAGCAATCGAGACCCCTCTTTATCAATTCACCCATAATCTTCATGAAGTGTGGTTTGTTTGAATAACCAACTTAGGCTAAAAACCTAAGTTAGGGGTGTGGTGAAAAGAGGAGGTAAATCAAGAAGTGTGAAGAAGTCTTCCTTGATCCATGGACTTGAAAGAATGGAACCCCTCCATATTAAAAAAAAAAAAAAAAAAGAAAGCAAAAGAAAAAAAAAGTTGTGAAAGTTGCAAAACAAATGGGGTGTCCGGTATTCCATTAAAAGTGAATAATGGGGTGAATTTTAAGCATGAGTAAAAATGTAGAAAATATGAAGAAAAGTGATGTTCAGACCATATTTCATGAGGGTAGCAGCCACTGAGCCTAAATGACCATACATTTACACTCAGTCCCGTTACAAGCCTTGAAAAGACCTTTTTGATCTTGAGTGAGCTAAAACGAATATTGATTGGAAAATAAGGGTAAACATATAGGTGAAGTCATGCACGTGTTCATCTTTGTGAGTGTGAGAGTTGTATGTGATTCCAGAACTATAAATTGTTGAAGAATTGTGTGTGAATATGGAATCATCTTTGTTGTAAGGGCATTTGAGTACCTTTGTTGAGCTTGAACTTGCATTTGAAGAAAGTATTGTGAACTTGAGCATCTTTGATAATGGTGAGTCACAACTTGAATCTTTGAGTGCGCAATTGATCCTTGTATGAGTAAGTTGAGTCTTGTTTTGTGCATTCATGATTGAGCCTTTTGTAGCACTGTTTGAGACATCCTTTTTGAACTGCTGAACTTGAGTTTTACTTGAGGACAAGCAAAAGTTTAAGTTGGGGGTGTTGATGAGTCTGAGATTTAAACTCATTTAGGGCTTTATTTATATAGATTTAGTGTCCTCAAATGCTTAATTTGTGCCAATAACTGATGTAAAACCCTTGATTTTTGAGGTATATGGATTGAGGAACAAAGCAAGGACACTAACTTGTAAAAAGGAACAAAACGAGCTGAAAGAATGAAGAAAGGCAAGCCTAGTGATCGCCGAGTGGTTCAGTGATCCCGACAGACCTTGAGGATGTTGAATGTCAAGGAAGAAGGGCGATGTAAGAGACCAAAGGGAGGCTCGTCGAGTGGTTCGGTGATCCCGACTTACTTCGCCGAATGAGCTTTAGTAGCTTATTTTCGGCAACTATAAATACATTTTTGAACCTTTAGTTTAGTATATTTTATCAAATACTCTTTAGTTATCAAGTTTGGAGACTGATGAGAGAGTTTTCCTTAGCTTTGAAGGATTGAAGAAATTCACTTTTGAGAAATTGGAAGTGGTCTTTGAGAATCTTCAAATTAGAGCATTGTAAGGACGAAATCACTCTTACCCAGTTGATGGATAATCAATTTGGTAACAGTTTTACCTTTTTATGATGTCTAACTAAAATCCCAATTCTTGGGGTGTAATTATGTGATTATGGACTGATTTAGTTTATGGGTATTGATAATTGTTAGTTTAAATTCTATTTGAAAGTGAGTTCAATCATTAATTGTGGTTTAATTTAAGAATTATAGTTGCAAATGCAGTTCTATGTTTGTGTTCTTGGCTTGCGAGAGAGAGAGAGAGAGGTTTTAGAACTAAAATTATTGATTGATGGTTTGTGGGTATTAGGTTGACCTGGGTTTAGCTCGAGAGAGTGAATCCTAAACCCAATCCCACACATTCAGCTCGAGAGAGTGAATGGATTAATGTGTGGGTTGGTCTTATTTTACATGTTGGTTGATGTTCGAGAGAAATCACTTGATTTGGGGTAAATTGTTCGAGAGAAAATTTACTTCCACTATAGCCTAGCTTACTCACTAATATGTAGCTATTTTCTAATAGCTGCAATTACCCATATGTCTATATTAGCCTATAATCGATCACATCCCAAGAACCCGTCTCATTATTGTTAATTTGTATTGTTTTTGACTATTTGTAGTTGATAAGCAAAACCAAAACCTACCATTAGACATTCGGGTCACCACTTAATTTGAATGATGTCTTTATTCGACAATTTTTATTCCTATGATTGATTTGACCACATTTATACTTCCCATTTGAATCTTAAACACGTACCGCTCCCTGTGGAATTCGACCCCAACCCATTTAGTTGGGTTTTATACTGATTTAGATCATTGAACTCCTAGAATTGGATGAGGTGTGCTTGAAACGTTAAATCAAGTATCTTGAGTTGATCTGTGCTTCATTGTGTTGAGTACCTTATTGTTGAGTTTCACTTAGTTGAGAACCTTATTACTGAGTTGAGTATCTTATCATTGAGTACTTCTGAGTTGAGTAACTTTGAGTAGTTTTGAGTTTCCTTGAGTATTCCTTGAGTTGAATAAGTTTGAAAAAAGGTAAGTATGTTTCCTTTTTATCAAGTTCAAACTCATGTATAAGCTTTAGAATTCCCCTTACATGCTCGTACATTCCACGTACTGAGCCATTTGGCCTGCATTGTTTCATGATGCAGATACAGGTATTTAGGAATCACCAACAGGAGCTTCGTTGATACCTCATGGAGTTCGAGTTAGCTATGGTGAGCCTCCTTGCTTCCAGAGGGTTCCACTTTTACTTTCAGTTATATCAGTTGTTAAGATGTCGTGGGTCTTGTCCCGACTTCCATCTTTGTCAGTTAGAGGCTTCATAGATAGACGGTAGAGTTTCAGAAGTCTATTCATTTATTTTGTTATATGTTTTAAAGACTTAAGTTGCCTATTTTATGGCGAGTTGAATATATTATTTTTATTCAGAGTTAATTTTTTGAGTTAAATCTTTGTATTTGACTAATTGATTTTATTCAGTTTTAAGCTTTGTATGCTTAAGTTAGTCTTCCGCTTGTAGTCAGCCAGGATGAGGATTCGCTTGGGGACCTGCAATGTTCTTGAGCGTCGGCCACATCCAGGGTGTAGGCTCGAGTCGTGACAAACTTTGTATTAGAGCACAGAGTTCAAATGTCCTAGGGTGTCTATGAAGTCGTGTCAAGTAGGATCTAATTTATGGTTGTGAGGTCCCCACTTCTATAAATGAGGGACTACAGACATTTAGGAAAAGTTTTCCTTCTTTCATACTTTTAATCGTACAATAGAGCTAAGTCATAGAGATTTATTCATACTTGTGCGTTTCTCAGATTCATTTGACTACCCATCATACTAGAGGTGGTTGAAAAGTTAAGTGTAAAGATCCTTATGGATGAGTTGTTCTTAGCAAGAGTATTGAGAAAGTCATGAGACTCCAGAGGGGCTTGAGAGAAGTCCAAGAGTAAGTTAAGTGTTCAGTTTCAGAGGAATGCACCCATAATTATATGAATCGTGCATTTGAGCTAAAAGTGAGGTGTACTATTTTCCTTAAACCTTGTTTCAGTTGAGATCCTTATGAGTAGGTATGTTTAGAGGCTGGGTAATATTTTCACCCCAAAAGGTAGCATGAGTTACGAGATCATGAGCAATAGTAGTGAAAGAGCCCAGAGTTAGGGGAAAGTATGCAGAGGTTTAGTGATTTAAGAAAGGGAGATAGTGTTTTGAAGAGCTATATTACTATAGTCATGCACCTAGTAAGTTATTGATGAGGAGTTTTCCCTTATGGGTAGAGTAAGAGTTACTAGTCAAGATAAGATAGAGTATATATTTGTTAACCAGAATAGAGTTGATGTCGATGTGCCATCGTATTAGAGGAGAGTAAATTCATGTGTTGAATAAAAGAACAGAGTATTTATGAAGTGATAAATCTAAGCTAGGCTTATGATTTGTTTGAGAGGGTCATGATGTTCAGAAGGTTATAGAACTGATCAAGTAATGAGGTATAGTATGGTAGGCGATCAATCATATTGATATTCGGGTTTAGTAATAAACATTAAGCTAGAATTTGAGATGGCATCATGATCAAAAGAATGGCAACATAAGGGTGATGATGTTAGTCTTGAGATTTGATCTAGAAGACTTGACATAGAGTTGGTGAGGAATTGAGGTGATAAGCTACAATAAATATGAGTGGTACAAATGAGAGACCCTAACATTTAGATAAGGGCAGTGAAGGGTGGCTAAGTCACAAGAGTAACAAGAAGCATTAAGAGGTGTACTGAGAGGGTGTGTAATCAAAAGAGGTTAAGAGAAACACCTTAGAAAGAGGTCTTAGTACATGTTTATTGATAGTTCGGTAGTTAGGAGATAAGCTTCTACCGAGTGTTAGAGTAAAAGAAGATGTAGACCAGTTAGAGATGTTGGAATAGGTCTATAGCTTTCAAGTGTCAGCTTTAGACCTAAGGAGTATATGACAAGATGAGAAATCAAGCCAAGTGTTTGAGAGTAAGATAGTAACGAGTTCCAACGATTTTGGGGGATATCTTTTTAGAGGTCCTTTTTAGTAGTGGAGTGATGTTCAAAAGAGAAGGTTAATGATCTTATCGTGATAGTGATGGTGTGTTTATTCCGTCTAAGATTATTAATGAGGAAGGAGAAAAAGATGGGGTTTTCTATGAGAAATAGTTAAATGGGAGGCCTTAGGTTTCGAATAGTAATGCGGACAATTCTGGTTAGTATGGCAGAGATGATAAGAGTAACCCCGTCCCGTACCCAGTCCAGCCGTCATTCAAGGAAGAATGATCCCAAAGGGGAGATATTGTAACACCTTGCTTTTTGAAAGAACTAGAAAGACTTAGAATTGGAAAGAAACCGTTTTTTGAAATAATCAAATTTGGAAAGTTTGACAAAGTTAAGCTAAGTATGAGTTTTGGGTCAACTTAAAATGATCATAACTCCTATCTCAGGATGAGTTAAGTGTTCTACCAGATGTTGTAGGAAAAATATTTGAATTATCTTTCCAACGCCACCGAGTTTGCTCAGTTTCAAGTTCGTATGAGGGAGATATGTCCATTTAACGATTGGTTGTCTAGATAAGGAAAGTTAAAACCGCATTTTAGAAGGGTATTATGGTATTTTCACTACCCAATTAATTAAATTCATTTTTTGGTAATTAAGTTGGGGACAAAACGGATTGGATTCAGTTTACGCTTCATAAAAATAAGTTAGGGTTTTGAGAGAAGAGAAAAGAAGAGGAGAAAGAGGAGAAAAGAGGAGAGGATCAAGGCGTTCGTCGAGGTTCTTGAGTTTTGTCACGGATTTTCGCCATGGGTTTGATCCCTAAGAGGTATGTAAGCTTCCATAGTGTTGATTTTGTTCACCCACATGTCAATCATGTTATTTTCAGCAAAATTTCATTCTTGAAGTTGAAAGATTAGAGTTCTTGAGAAGTACTGTTCTTGAAGTTCATCCTAAATCATGTTGTGTTAGGGTTTTTGATGATTTCTTGAGATGTAAGTGAGTGTTTTGAGGGATGTATTGAGTAGATTAGAGTGTGCTTATGTTAAGTAATCGAATTCAAGTGATTGGGGGAAGAAATCGTTCTATTCTAGGTGAGTTAGGGTGAGAAAACGAGCAAGGAAATTCGTCGGGTTTTCTGGGTTGGGGCCTGGCACGTCGCGCCAGCCAGTGCGCTCCAAATTATGCTCTGAAGTTTAGGGGCTGGTGCCCCGCGCCACTCAGTGCTCCAGGGTCGCCTGCCTCGTCCAGTTTGCAATCGGTTGCTCCGTTTGAGTTCTTTTAAAGTGTACCTTCACTCCCTTTTGATTCTAAACAATCTAAGCTACTTCTAAACACCTAGAAATCATTTATAACATGATCATAACCTTGAATTCATAATTCAAATTCAAGGTAGAGTTAAGAGTTAAGTTTTTGAGAATTATTTCGAACATTCTAAGAAAGTCCCTTTGAGTCCTTTTGTGGAGTCTTCTACTACTTCTAGTAACTTGTTTCAAGACTCGAGCAAGTGAGTATGAGAATGAGGAGAATGTATTCATAAGTCTACTTTATCATCACAATATCTTTCATATCATGAAACCATAATTCTTGAATTCATAATTCACATTTAAGAGAGAGTTAAGAGTAGAGTTCAAGAAAGTCTTTGAGTTCAATTGTGAATCCTTTGAGATCAACTATCGATTTGTGCTAAGTTTTGAGGAAGTAAGTATAAGAATGAGAAGAGTCAGATACATGAGTTCCATATTGTTTTGTAGAACTATAAATTTCGCATGAACCATATGAGTCGAGAAATCTTGAGATGAAGAGTATCATTGAGTCCTTGAGTTGAGTCGTTCATGCCCATAATTCTGCATGAACCTTATGAGTTGAGCATTCTTGAAATGAGTAGTATCATTGAAGTTCTTGAGTTCTGAATTGTTGAGTTCCGAGTATCAAGTTCTTTATTGAAAATCTTGAATTGAGTCATTCACGTCCATCATTCGGCATGAACCCTATTTTGAGAAGTCTTTTACAACTTTTTCTAAACTTGTTTTAAGACTTAAGAACTTGAGTTGATAAAGAGTAGAGTCGAGTTCATTTTCCTTAAAATGATATATGGGAATTAAGTATTCCCAAGAGTAAATGTTTTCACATTTAAAAGAGGAGGAAACTGAGATTTCCAAAAGAGTTTTGAGCAGTTGAATAACATCTCTTTTTAGAGAAAGATTTTGAGTAATAATCTCAAACCACAGAAAGAGTTATGTTTTTAAAACATATGATCTGAGTATATTTTGGGAGTAGTATTGAGCACCGATATGGGGACGAGTTCAGATAACTCAAGTCTCCATAAACCATGTAGCTGACGTGGGTAGAAAGGGTCATACTTTTTAGTTGATTCCTTAGTGTTTTTTTAGCAAAGACTTGTGGATCCACTTAGTTGAGAGGTCTTATACCTTGGCAAAGTGTAGGACAGTTCTGGCAGCGTGGGCGAGACATTGTGTCATCACATAGCTCATAATGATGGTTGTTGGTTAGAGAAACACCCACAGAGTTATATTGTATTTTTATATACACACTAAGTATTATTGTATTTTTCAATACATTGAGTTGCTATCTATAGTTTTACAGCTTTCCATTTATATATTGCATCTTTTACTATTGCTATATCCTTGAGTATAATGAGTTGAGTCCTTTGAGTTGAGTATCTTGAGTTGATATGTGATTCATTGTGTCGAGTACCTTATTGTTAAGTTTCACTAAGTTGAGAACCTTATTACTGAGTTGAGTATATTATCCTTGAGTACTTCTAAGTTGAGTAAATTGGAGTAGTTTTAAGTATCCTTGAGTTGAGTAAGTTTGAAAAGAGGTAAGTATGTTTCCTTTTTATCAAGTTCAAGCTTATGTTTATGCTTTAGAATTTCCCTTACATGCTCGTACATTCCACGTACTGAGCCATTTGGCCTGCTTCGTTTCATGATGCAGATACAAGTATTCAGAAATCATCAACAGGAGCTTCGTTGATACCTCATGGAGTTCGAGTTAGGTATGGTGAGCCTCCTTGATTTCAGAGGGTTCCACTTTTACTTTCAGTTATATCAGTTGTTAGGATGTCATGGGTTTTGTCCTGACTTCTGTTAATTTATTTTGTTAAATGCCTCAAGACCTAAGTTGTCTATTTTATGGCGAATTGAATATATTATTTTTATTCAGAGTTAATCTTTTGAGTTAAAGCATTGTATTTGAGTTATTGACTTTATTCAGTTTTAAGCTTTGTATGCTTGAGTTAGTCTTCCGCTTGTAGTCATCCAGGATGAGAGTTCGCTTGGGGACCAACAATGGTTCTTGAGTATCGGCCACGTCCAGGGTGTAGGCTAGGGTCATGACAAGAATCTTTGGTTGTGCGGTATATGTTCGAATTGCTCCACCACAACGCACAAAGATGGGTCCCCAAAGAAGGCTGGGGATATATGTTGGGTATGTATCTCGTTCTATTATAAAATATTTGGAACCTAGAACTGGAGATTTATTTACAACAAGGTTTGCTAATTGTCATTTTGATGGATCACTATACCCAACATTAGGGGGGGAACAAAAGCAATTGGGAAATGAGATAGATTAGAATTCACTTTCACTGTCTCATTTAAACCCTCGAACAAATCAATATGAGCAAGAAGTTCAAAGATAATTTATTTGTGGAATATTGCAAATCAACTGTCGGATGCATTTACTAACCTTCCACGGATTACTAAATCATATATTCCAACTGCTAATGCTCAAGTTTGAGTTGATGTCCCGAGAGGACAAAATGTTAAGGTAGATGAGTCTGGATCACGTTTAAAACGTGGTAGACCAATTGGTTCCAAGGATAAAAATCCTTGGAAAAAAAAAAGGAATAAATGATCAAGATGAAAAAGGTTGAATTGAAATAATGTTGTGATGGATAATATTTTTACCTATAATGTTTCAGTTGAAATAATTCAACAAGATGAGGATTTAGAACCAAGATCTGTCAATGAATGTAGACAGAGAAATGATTGGTCAAAATGGAATGAAGCAATTCAAACAAAATTGGCTTCACTTAAAAAACGTGATGTTTTGGACCAATAGTCCGAACACTTGAAGGTGTCAAGCAGGTTGGGTACAAGTGGGTTTTTGTGCGAAAACGCAATGAAAATGTAAAGTCGTAAGATATAAAGCACGACTTGTGGCACAAAATTTTTCGAAAAGGCCTGGCATTGGTTATGAGGAGACATATTCTCTTGTGGTAGATGCAACTACCTTCAGGTATCTAATAAATATGACAGTTCATAAAAAGCTTGAAATGCATCTAATGGACGTTGTCACAACCTATCTATATGGCTCACTAGACCACAATATATTTATAAAAAATCCTGAAGCACTCAAAGTGCCTGAAGCATATAAAAATTCAAAAGAAAGTTTCTCAATAAAGCTTCAGAAATCCTTATATGGATTGAAACAATCAAG
Organism: Solanum raphanifolium; assembly: GCA_036250405.1. Lineage (NCBI taxonomy): Eukaryota > Viridiplantae > Streptophyta > Magnoliopsida > Solanales > Solanaceae > Solanum > Solanum raphanifolium. The sequence continues at coordinate 3,434 of JAJOOE010013098.1, read as the reverse complement.
GTGAATGTGGTATAATCGTCTTAGCAAATTTACTTGCTAAAGGAAGGGTATAAGAATGACCATATTTGTCCTTGTATTTTTATTCGAAGGTCAAAATCTGAATTTGTAATAATATCTGTTTATGTTGATGCCTTGAACATCATTGGAACTCCTAAAGAGCTTTCAAAAGCCATCGAGTGTTTGAAGAAAGAATATGAAACATCTTGGTAAGACAAAATTTTGTCTTGGCCTTTAGATTGAACATTTGACAAATGGAATATTTATCCATCAATCAGCATATACTGAAAAGATTTTGAAGCGATTTTACATGGATAAATCACACCCATTAAGTACCTCGATGGTTGTAATATCTCTTGAAATAAATAAAGATCAATTCCGACCTCAAGAAAAGGATGAAGAGATTCTTGGTGATGAAACACCATATCTCAGTGCTATTGGGGCAATAATGTACCTTGCCAACAATACCCGGCCAGATATTTGTTTCGTAGTAAGTTTATTGGCGAGATTCAGCTCATGTCCAACAAGAAGACATTGGAAAGGTGTTGAGCATATATTTAGATATCTTCAAGGAACAATTGATATGAGATTGTTGTATTCTAAAGCATCCAAGTCAGAATTGATCAGTTATACAGATATTGGCTATTTGTCTGACCCACATAAAACCTGATCTCAGATAGGCTATTTATAATTCACATATGAAGGTACAACTACCTCATGGCGTTCGATGAAGTAAACAATAGTTGCTACTTCTTCAAATCATGCAGAGATAACAGCCATTCATGAAGCCAGCCGAGAGTGTGTATGGTTGAGATCAATGACTCAACACATTTTGCAATTATGCGGTCTTCCGGTGCAAACAAAGATTTCAACAATATTGTATGAAGATAATGTTGCTTGCATAGCTCAATTAAAGGGAGAATATATCAAAGGAGACTGAACAAAGCATATTTCACCTAAGTTCTTTTCACACATGATCTTCAACAAAATGGTGAGATAAATGTTCAATAGATTTGTTCGAGTGATAATCTTGCAGATTTATTCACTAAGGCATTGTCAACATCAACATTTGAGAAGTTAAGATATAAGATTGGAATGCATCGTCTCCAAGATATCAAATAAATTTTTCATCAGGGGGAGTAAAATACGCGTTGTACTCTTTTTCCCTTAACCAAGGTTTTGTCCCACTGGATTTTTCTGGTAAGGTTTTTAATGAGGCAGCACTCAAGGCGTATTACAAGATATGTGTACTCTTTTTCCTTCACTAGAATTTTTCCCATTGGGTTTTTCCTAGTAAGATTTTAACGAGGCACATTATCTATGGACATCCAAGGGGGAGTGTTATAAATGCATTAATTTGGATGTCTTCCCTAACTCTTTTGTGAAGCTCATGTACAAAATAAATGAACTCTATTTAATTCATGTAACTTTCAAAGACATTATGTACTATAAATAGCGATGATTATTTTATAAAAGATACAATCGAAAAGTATAGAAGAAAGAAAGAAGAAAGCATTATTTCTCATATATCTTATCTAAATATTTATTGTCTTATATTATTTTATATTGCTAATATTTCACAACACCTACATATAGAATTTAAATGTTACAACAAAATTTATTTCCGATAGGGAAAAAAGTTCCGTTTAATTATTTTTGGGTGTATTCCAAGGGGATGAAGTTTTATTCTCTTGGTAACAACTCATTAATGTACATTTCAATTTCAATTTCAATGTGTGACGAATATACTTGACCCAATCCTTTTATCTTCTTGTATTCTTTTGGTATGGTTTACTAGTTTTACTTTTGGTTCTAATAATAATAATATATACGATAAAAAAAAATTCAATTTTTAAAGAGTATTCATTTCCTTTGAGAAATTCATGGCAGTTGGGCAGTTAAAACTAGATTATAGAATAAAAGACGATTACAGTGAGCATTAATATATTCTTCTATTGCACCGCAGTGAATAAGCATGTATTCCTATTTTTCGATCCTACCGTCCACTCCCAGTCTACTTTTTTTAACATCGCCACCCACATTTATGTAGTGTATATGAATATAATTTATGTGCCCTATTAATTTGAATTAAAATATGTTTTAACGGGTGTTGGCTATAATGGATTCAAGCATATGAAATACATGTGCTATATCCCCCTTCAACTCGGTATCGTCTTGTGATGATACAAATAATCTAGATGATGTTGATGTTCTCATTGATTCTAATGATATCGATACTTAATTATGTTGTGGCAATAAAATTGTAAAAAAAAATCATTCTAAATAATGCAAACAAGAAGAGGAAATAAAGTGTTCATCTCGACAATCAAGCTTTAGAGTGTCTTTTATTTAAGAGGTGCGACTAAGATGACCCTTACTATGACCATGATGGTCTGGACATCAAATAAGCTAAGGCATATAAATTGTCGCACATATTGATGGTTTTGTATATATCAAACAAAACTTTGTGTTTTTACATACATATTTTTAAACGATGAATACAAAAATATCTAATTTTTTATTATCGACTACTTTTACTTGCTTTTAATCATGTGTATTTAAAATTAACAATGAAGATATTAAAATCATCACATATTAGAATCAAGCATCATATAATAAATACACGAAAAGTACATATAACTAGAAAATAAAATAAAAGAATGAGATATAACACATGTCCATGTGTTATATATATGAGTTTGTAGCTAACGCCATTAGACCAGGAGTTGGTTCAAACTCATACAACACATATTCTTCGTGTGCTATAGGTATTTCTATTTTTCCTTTTTAACATAGTACTTTCATTATTTCGGGGGTTTATACATTTATTATTTGAATGTTAATATAAAAAAACTCTATTTTCAAATCAGAAATAAATTAAAGTATACTCAAATATAATTATTGTTATTTACATATATAAATTATTTATTTTTAAAAAAGAAAAAAAACTTAGAACCTCCGAGAAGCCCCTAATAACTAATGATCCCCTTCAACTATTGGTTCCTTAAATACCCGTAATACCTACCTCAAAAGAGGCCGGTTTATTCTAGGGTTTTTTAAGTATAACTTACGTAAATTCCATAGTGTAAAGGGTAAATTACATTATATCCCTACTCTTTTTCTAATTACAATAATCCCTTAAAATTTGTACCTTCCGGATACATAAGTCATCATCCGAATACATTAATTCATCATCTGGATACATTAATTCTAATACAAAAAGAATCCTTCTGTTGCGCTAAAAAGGAAAGAAAATCTGAAAATCTAATTGATCCCATAAATTACGCTAACTTTTCTTCTTACTCTCAATCATACAGAGGCAAATCCAGAACGAAGAAGTTCAAAATTTCAAATTGCTGGGGGGGGGGGGGGGGGGGGGGGGGGGGGGGGGGGGGGGGGGGGGGGGGGGGGGGGGGGGGGGGGGGGGGGGGGGGGGG
>JAJOOE010013097.1:0-32270 GCA_036250405.1 Solanum raphanifolium | reverse complement strand
ACCGTTAAAACGAAGTTATTTTTGCCCCTGCCGTCTACAAACTCATCACATTTACCCCTCAATTGGATGGAAACCCCCAAATCAACAAAAATAACCCGATTTACTTAAATTAACCAATTTTAACCCGATTCCGATCCATCTAATAGATGACCCGCTTTGTTCATCTTCATCTTGAGATCAAGGCAAAAAACAATGGAGGAAAATACATTTTCAAAGACATGAATAACATTTTCATAACCTAATGGGATTAAGTAAATACAAGTAAGTAAGCCTAAAACCTCAACTTCCCCAACCTTCCTACTTCCCAGACGATTAAACCCATCGTCGCCGTAATCACTGTTCCGGCACCATTACAAAGCCCAAGCAATTCAGTCAGAAGCTTTTATGTCATAATCATGAGATGTTTCAATCGATTTATTTCTAATTCTCTGTATCACCGTTCCAGAACTATTTCCACATATCTAACACCTTATGTGCATTCACAATTCCACAGTCCAAGATTCAAAAAATTTCTGAAACCCATTTCTACAGCTTTACTAAACCGTTAATTAGTTCAAATTTCACAACATCAGCTCACGAATCAAAGTTGGCTCCATCAGGGAGAGTATCAGCGATAGTTAATGAGATTTTGAATTTAACTTTGCTGGAAGTATCAAATTTAGGGCAGATTCTAAGGAAGAGAATGGGGTATTGAAGAGATGCCTGTATTGGCATAATGATGCCCGAGACATGAGCTGCGGAAAAGACGGAAAAGAAGAATGTTTGATTTGAAGCTCAAGGAAGTGATGAAGATGAACAGTAGGAAGTAGGAAATAGGGAGACAGATAAATTAGGTTAAAAATGAAGATGAACATAGGTGGGTTGTATCATTTGATGGGTCGAGTCGGGTTAAAATTGGTTAATTTAAGTAAATCGGGTTATTTTTGTTGATTTGGGGGTTTCCATCCAATTGAGGGGTAAATGTGATGAGTTTGTAGACTGCAGGGGCAAAAATAACTTCGTTTTAACGGTAAGGGTATAGTCAAACAATAAAACAAAGTTGAGGGGTACTTTTGACCCTTTTCCCTTCTTTTTTTCATATGAAATAAAACAGTCTGTGCTATATTATGCTTCAAAAAATCGGTATAATGAATGAGAACACAATTATAATCTTGAAAAGATTTAAGAGGGTGTTTGAATTGATTTAAAAATTGGTCAAACATATTTTTAAGTCAATTTTGATCAAAAGTGTTTGATAAATATAAGAATAACTTAAAATAAGTTAGGTTGTATTTGACAAAGTTAAAAATAACTTAAAAACAAAAAATAAGCCTTCCCTGTTTTTTATTTTTTAACTTAAAACCCATTTTTTTAAAAGTTAATCTAAACAGGTTCTGAATAGGGTGTGGTGTTAAATTTACAATAAATTAGGTAGAAACTTAGATATTAAAGAAAAAAAAAAAGGTTTATCTCCCAAGTGTGGCTATGGTGGGACGTGTCAAATTTTGGATTGTAGCCAAACAGCAGATTGAGTTAAAGAATGAAAATACCAAACGTTAAGGGAAGTGGCCAAACTACCGAAAGCAGGCATCTTCACAATAAATTAGTTTATTTATACAGAAAAGATTCAAGATTATACGTTTTTACTTGTTATAGCATTCCCAATTCTTTGTCTGGGTATCTTTTTTTTGGGTAACTGCCAAACCACCACAAAAATTTCAAAGTTTTCATTTTTAACTCTTCAACTTCAACCCAACCAAAATTTTTTGGTTGCTTAATTCTGCATAACCACTTCCTATATCTACTAGCTGGTTTCATTCATTCCGAGGTAAGAAAAGATTTTTGTTTCTTTGATTTCATCTTTAGTGTGTGCCACTCGTTTAACTTCTGGGGCTCGTGGATCTTGTTTATTTTTTTGGTGGGTGTTTTCTTTTTTCTACTTGATTTTGTGCACAGTGTAAGAGGACGGTAAAGCTAGAATCTTTTTTACTTTTTGTATATAAATTTGTTTCATAAATGCCTCTGAGCTAGAATCTTGACAAAAAAAAAAAAAAAGGAAGGGAATTTTACTTAGTATTTAGGTTCAGAAATGGACAATATTCTTACTGTGAAATATCCTCATGGCAGGTTTTACTGTTAGTTTTCAGTAAAATGCCTCAAATTGGACTTGTTTCTGCTGTTAATTTGAGAGTCCAAGGTAGTTCAGCTTATCTTTGGAGCTCGAGGTCGTCTTTTTTGGGAACTGAAAGTCGAGATGGTTGCTTGCAAAGGAATTCGTTATGTTTTGCTGGTAGCGAATCAATGGGTCATAAGTTAAAGATTCGTACTCCCCATTCCACGACCAGAAGATTGGTTAAGGACTTGGGGCCTTTAAAGGTTTGGTTTGAATTCTATAGACTGATGACTTGAATTATCATCTCAAGGCATATATTTCTCTATAATAAAGGAAGTATCTTGTCATTCAGGTAGTATGCATTGATTATCCAAGACCAGAGCTAGACAATACAGTTAACTATTTGGAGGCTGCATTCTTATCATCAACATTCCGTGCTTCTCCGCGCCCAACTAAACCATTGGAGATTGTTATTGCTGGTGCAGGTGATATTCCAGTCATCTATATTTGTAGCATTCATTTTGCTTTATTTCGAAGGAAACATTTTACTGTTGTAGTATCATTAGAATATTTATTGTACCTGTACATGCCTTTTCTGATTAACTGTTTTAGACTACAAAATTTGAGGTAATTAAGCTCTTGTCATTTTGCAACTAAATAGAAAGTCCCTGCTGATTAGATTAGGAGCAGTTACACAAGTAGTAAATTTTGACTATTCTGCCATTACTCTCTTTATTTCTGCCGTTATAATGTCTTATCTCTCTATCATTTGAGCCATGATAAGTCAGTGAACATGCTATTGATTGAGTGACATGTCCAAATGGTGACTCTGAAGTATTAGAGGTGTATATATCAATTCTCCAGTGCAAGATTGATCCCACTATACCTATAAATTGCAGTATGTGGAGTTCCAAAATTTGAACACCAATTTAAGTTACACAAAAAGGGGTTGCAGTCTTCTAATGCATGCAATCTGTGAGAAAGTGAATGAGATATATGATAGATCTTCATATTTCATCTTTACAATGCTGGAGCTGTGACCTCTCAGCTACATTGAACTTGTTCATTGACTAGGCTTGCAAAATACTGTACTAGTCTGTAATCAACTAGTTGAAAATTATCTGACTACCTAAAGAAATGTTATTTGCATGGTTTGTTCTATTGTACTACAGAGTATATAATAAGAATGCTACGCAATGTACTAGATAGCTGTTTCAGATAAATGAAGCTATAACATGATTCTATGATAATTCAACTTTTTGGAATATCAGGTTTGGGTGGTTTGTCTACAGCAAAATATTTGGCAGATGCTGGTCACAAACCGATATTACTGGAGGCAAGGGATGTTCTAGGTGGAAAGGTTAAGAAGACTAAAATATTTCCTTTTTTAAAAATATTTATGCATCTATATGCTTTCATGTGGAAATGGCTAGAATGGATTATCTTACTTACGCAGTCACCAAGAATCTCGTTGTAAAAGCAAACAATTGATTTAGCATTATTCTTTGTGTTCTAATGTTGAGAATTTATATCTCCCTTTAGGTAGCTGCATGGAAAGATGATGATGGAGATTGGTACGAGACTGGTTTGCATATATTCTGTAAGTTTGACCTTACATTTTAATATTTTTTCGTTAATCTTCTAATACTGTCATTATGATTTTTCAAGATCCTTTGTCCATTAGACATCTCCTGTCCTTGTTTGTTATTTGTCTCTTACAAATAGCTATTAATGTCAGAAAATCTGTATTATACCTTGCTTTTCCTTTCTCATCTTGATATTCATATTGTGACTCTTACAAATTAGTGCTTGATCTCTTTTAAGTTGGGGCTTACCCAAATATTCAGAACCTGTTTGGAGAATTAGGGATTAATGATCGATTGCAGTGGAAGGAACATTCAATGATATTTGCAATGCCAAGTAAGCCAGGAGAATTTAGCCGCTTTGATTTCCCCGAAGCTTTACCCGCTCCTTTAAATGGTGAGCACATCATAAATAATCATGTTGTCAAACTTCCCTAAAAGTTATTAAATTGATTATTCAATTAAACCTATGGGACTTTACTAACCTTAAAAGAGCAATAAGGTTCATTACTTCTTCATCGGACCTTTTGTGTGCAGCTAAAGTGTTAACTGCTTTGATATAATTTGCAGGAGTTTTGGCCATCCTAAAGAACAATGAAATGCTTACATGGCCAGAGAAAGTCAAATTTGCAATTGGACTCTTGCCAGCAATGCTTGGAGGGCAATCTTATGTTGAAGCTCAAGACGGGATAAGTGTTAAGGACTGGATGAGAAAGCAAGTGCGTAATTAGTTATGTTACTTTTTAAGCATAAACCTGGCTGCATAGTTCACAGTTCACACACAAATTGTTCATTTGAGGTGTTAGATTGTCTACCTGCCTTTCTTTTGCTAGCAGCATACATCTAGCAAATCTTAGCTGCAGCAATTTGTTTTGCAGGGTGTGCCGGATAGGGTGACAGATGAAGTGTTCATCGCCATGTCAAAGGCACTTAACTTTATAAACCCTGACGAACTGTCAATGCAGTGCATCTTGATCGCATTGAACAGGTTTCTTCAGGTTAGAATCCTGATCCCACATCCAAAACAAAAAGAGAGATAAAGAAGTAATTTATCTCTTCCAGGTCTCTCATATAACAGGAAATCTCTCACTAAGGAACTTAAATGTGATTGAATGTCCTTAAGTGCATCTTGTTTGGTACCCGACACTACATTACTGCAGGAAGCATTTATAATGATCGTTTCGAAGATGAAACTTTTGAAGTTACCGTCTGTAAAAGAATATACTACTTGGGGTTTGCTGGTTACTTCTGGAGGGAGTGGCTTGCTGCTCTAGATTTCATTTGTAGGGACAGGTTTCTCTAGGTTGAGGGCAAATTGTTCGACTGCTGGAGAAGGTTTTTTTTTTTATTGACGTACTCTTAGAAGCTTCTACTAGCAGGAGTGGAACTGATTTATGTCAATTTGGACACTTATATTAACCATCCTTCTCCTCCTTTTTCTTTTCCCATTACTTTTCTGAATCATCTATTTAACTTTTTCAAATTCTACCATGCAAATGGGCCCCTAGTTAGGCCTTCCCTGAATCTCATGGATGAAGGACTACTTTACTGATTCACTTTCAAACAGCTCTGTTGTCATCTAGTATGCATTTTTATAGTCTTATAGAATTGAAGGTGAACTACTTCTAACCTGGAAACAAACAAACAAACCTAGAAAGAACAAGAAATGATGGTGAATTTCTCCACTCAGTTTAGCTTTTCTGATATATTTCATTTATTAATCAACAGGAGAAACATGGTTCAAAAATGGCCTTTTTAGATGGTAATCCTCCTGAGAGACTTTGCATGCCAATTGTTGAACACATCGAGTCAAAAGGTGGCCAAGTCAGATTGAACTCACGAATAAAAAAGATTGAGTTGAATGAGGATGGGAGTGTCAAGTGTTTTATACTGAATGACGGTAGTACAGTTGAGGGCGATGCTTTTGTGTTTGCCACTCCAGGTATAATATCCATTAAACAAGTTGATTCTTCCAGTTTTCACGTTCTTAATATGATTTTGTGATTTTTGCTGACTTTTGATGAACCAATTAGTGGATATTTTCAAGCTGCTTTTGCCTGAAGACTGGAAAGAGATTCCATATTTCCAAAAGTTGGAGAAGTTAGTCGGAGTACCTGTTATAAATGTACATATATGGTTAGTGGTGAATATTTTACCTGTTAGTGTTTGTTCTTCGTGTAGCATATCTATGTATGTGCAATGAAATGTCTATACATACGTGTTTATGTTTATAAATGTTGACATGCATATCCTCGGTCTTGTGTAAATTTCCCTTGAACGAGGAACTTATGGATGTTTCCAGAACTCTGATAGGAAAAAGTGCAAATTTCTATACATATTTTAATGAGCAGAACTACTTTCGTTTTGGCCATTAGTGGCTGAATTATCTGCTGAAAAGTAAATTCTCAATCATGAATGCATATGTATCCTTAATAGATTGAAGCGACTACCATTACTGGTATCGAACCAATAACGATTGTATCAATTAAATTGCAGGTTCGACAGAAAACTGAAGAACACATATGATCATTTGCTCTTCAGCAGGTTAATTTCATTCACTTTATTCTTCCAAAGCAGTTTGTGTGTCGATGACTTCATTTTCATTTAGTTCCCTTCCCCCCTCTTCCAGTTTCGTTATTATTAGATACAACATCAAGTAAGTTACGGCTCTTCCTCTCTCGTAAACAGTTGGAAAAAAATTTTGTTGTAGAAAAAACAGAGCATCCCTCCCAAGAATGCTCCCAGAAGAACAGTTTTGTGTAAAATAACACATTATAAAGTTATTGGACGATCGGATATCATAGACACATGCAACTTTGATATATTTTATTCTTCGCCTCCAGGACTACATCTGGCACAATAGTTAGGAACACAAAAATGAAGACGGATTATCGATTTCCTGCAAGTTTCCTTGTGACTAAAAACATTAGATTCATATCATTGTAAAATGCTACGTTTGATAGAAAGTGAAATATTTGTTGGTCTAAAAACCATTTCTTTTTGCCCCTCCCCCTTCCCGGTGAAAATCCCTTCTTTAAGCATTAGCCGGTGAGATTCAGTCGAGGATAGACATGACATGTCATGGCAACCACTTCTCCGTGGCATGAAAAATGGACTGGAGATCCAAGTCGTCCACATTTCATTAGCTATATGTTGATTATGTCCACTTACTTTTTAAATGGCACCTCTGTTGGTGTAGACAAGATTAATAGAGCTCCTTTTGCAATTCTTAGAATATTGTGTTGTTTCTGATACTTCTATTGGTTCCCTTTCTTAATTTCTCTTTCATATTCATGCAGAAGCTCACTGCTCAGTGTGTATGCTGACATGTCTGTCACATGTAAGGTACTCATCTGTAATCATTCATATTGCTCTCAAATTATTATCTGTGGAGTTATGTATGAATTTGTGTTAATTCCATAATGATAATGCTTGTTGGTCTTGTATGAATTCCTGCTGTTGTAATCTTCATTTAGGATGTACAATGATATTGGTTTTGTCTGTATGGAATAGTCAGGACTATGATCCTGTCTGTGCACGGGCCACCACAGGAGGCAAGTTACGAAGGACAAGTAAAGAAATTTTGACGAAACTTAGGCAGGGATTTTTTTTCCCTTTGCTAATAGATTAAGAATTTAATGGGATAAAATTCTTTTATTAGCTATTTAGGTTCTTGCTGCCTGGGGGTGGGGGTGGAGGGGTAAAAAGGGAACTTAATTCAGTGTTACCTGCAGTTTTTGGAAAGAGTCTATAAACTTACTTCTCAGTTTTATTGGTTGTGGAAATGCTGTACAAAATATAAAGCATTGCCGAAAAGCTGGAGAAGTTAAACTTGATTAAAGAGGCTCATGATAGAACACTCAGACAATTGTCTATCGTAAAAATATTTTCCTTTGCTGTGTATAGTCATTATCCCATTCCCTTCATGTGTGTTTTAGGACCCTCTGACATAACTGGCCTCTATGCAGGAATATTACAACCCCAATCAGTCTATGTTGGAATTGGTTTTTGCACCTGCAGAAGAGTGGATATCTCGCAGCGACTCAGAAATAATTGATGCTACGATGAAGGAACTAGCAACACTTTTTCCTGATGAAATTTCAGCAGATCAAAGCAAAGCAAAAATATTAAAGTATCATGTTGTCAAAACTCCAAGGTAATATAGCATTTGTCTTTCATAGTTGGTCATCATGATATGATTTTTCACTCTTCATATGAGTATATTTAGACCATATTTGAAAGTCCTGCATTTGCTAGAATCGAGTCCAAATGGAATCTACGTATGAATCCTGATTGATTTGTTTTTTTTCTATCAGGTCTGTTTATAAAACAGTGCCAGGTTGTGAACCTTGTCGGCCCTTGCAAAGATCCCCTATAGAGGGGTTTTATTTAGCTGGTGACTACACGAAACAGAAATACTTGGCTTCAATGGAAGGCGCTGTCTTATCAGGAAAGCTTTGTGCGCAAGCTATTGTACAGGTTAGCTCTCCCTGGTTGTCAGCAGTTGTTTCTTTCATACGTGGTATGTTTGATTATATTCTTCTTTGTTATTGTAGAGAATTGTAGAACCATTTCTTATGCATTACATTAGGTAGCAGTCTCTTTCTGTAAGCCTGTTTCTCGTAAATTTGGTGGGAGAGAAAGGTTGTCAACTAGTACAGCTTTACTTCTGGCAGACCTTCTTTCTCTCAACCTGTACCTGCAACAGAAATGGACGTCAAACAGGCCTTTTACTTATACTAATTCTGCCTAGAGTAATGGTTTCTCCAACCAAATTTAATAGTTTGTGCACACACCAGTTAAGTCCAAGGAGTGCCGTATTCCTCCATTTTAAATTATGGTCTTGGTTTGAACCCTTGGAAAAGGAGAAAATCTTGGAGGGAGCATTTTCCCCTTTAAACGGGCCTTATGTGGTGCAAAACCAGATTAGTCGGATGAGTGAGTTTTGAATACTGGACGGTTTAAACAAAAAAGAAAAATGGCACACAGATTGCAGCGTTGTGTGATCTTAGAACCTCAGTAGTAGCTTGTTATATGCGGAGGGTTGTGTTTTGTCATGTTTTATTACACCTATACCTCTATACTTTGCAGGATTATGAGTTACTTGTTGGCCGGAGCCAAAAGAAGTTGGCGGAGGCAAGCGTAGTTTAGCATCGTGGTTATTATTTTAGCTTCTGTACACTAAATTTATGATGCAAGAAGCGTTGTACACAACATATAGAAGAACAGTACGAGGTGAAGCAAGTGCAAGTAGGAGAAATGTTAGGAAAGTTCCTATACAAAAGGATGACATGTTGAAGATTAATTAGCATTCTTTAATCCCTAGTTTCTTTTTCTGGGGTTTGTAATCCCTTTATGTGTCCTTGTGCAATCTCTACGTTAGTTAATATCTATCGATATTCTATTATCTTACACTAAAGATCCAACTATACAACTATGACCTTTGTATTTGGTGGCGAAACCAGAAATTCTAATAATGAAAAAAGTTTTTTTTTTTTTTTTTGAATAATTATAAATGGGAATTCTACAAAACATATATATCATATTATCATATTATATATTATACTAAAAGTGAGAAGAATTTTAAGCAAAAGTTAGATTACGATTTTACCCCTATATTAAATATAAATATTATAAATTATTTAATAAATTAAATATTAGATAGTAAATCATCATATTAGTACATGAATCAACCACCATAAAGTTTCTTCAATATGGATTCATTGTATTGATTTTTATATTGTTGGACTAAATTCATGAATTTTTCATTTTGTTCATCTTCCAAATATAATAATAATAATAATAATAATAATAATAATAATAATAATAATAATAATAATAATAAAATTGAAAATAGAAAAGGTGATGTGACACCTTTCTATGGTCAGTATTAATATTTATTTGTTTTGTCATTTTTTTTTGCATTTTCCCTTCATTTCCTCTCCATAATCAATAAGTTAAATGGATTTTAAAAAAATCTCATAAAGTATATATTCATTGAAATAAAACCCACATAACATAGTAATAACTTAAACCCGCAATAAAGTTTAAATTGTCTCATTATTATTATACAATTTTTTTCATATTCCTTATTGAAAGCAACTAAAAATAGTTACTACTAATTATTTTGTTTAGTGGTACTTATTTCACATCATTATATATTTTTTAATGTAGAAATTGATATATGGAGAGGTAACATTCAATGTTTCATGGATTAATCCCAAAAAGAAGGTATGAAAGTATAATAGAGTTTCATAATTATCATTCTCTTTGTATTCATAACCTCTAATAATTAGTTTAAAAATTAAAGACACCTTTTAATATTCTTATAGTTTTTCCTATATAAAATCATAAATTTTGTGTGATGAAACTTATTCCTTTCATTCTAGACTTACAATTGGAACTAGTGTCCTAAATGCTATCAAGAATAATGTTGATCCTACTACACAAGTAGTATATAAGTAGGAGCCAGACACTAACTTTGAGCAATCGAACAGATTCGACTATGCTTTCGTAGTTGTTGGTGAAAATACATATGTTAAGGTGTACAACGATATCTTAAACCTCACAATACCTGATCCAGGACCTAGCTCTTTATACTGACAGTGAAATGTGTTGTTGTCATCATTTTTAGACGTCCTGTTGTGATCAAGTCATACATTGAGAAAATGGATGAAGTTGTGTTTGGTTGGAAGGCCAAGGTATTGCTGATGTTTTGGTGACTATGGATTAACTGGTAAACTCGTGCGTACTTGGTTCAAGAGAGTTGGTCAGTTTTCAATGAACGTTGGCGATCTACACTATGATCCTTTGTTCCCCTTCGGGTTCGGGTTCACAACTCAGGCTGTGAAAGGAGAAAACATGATTCAAAAGAAGAATTTTTGTTCAAGAAAATGTTCATAATATATGGTTTTGAGAGCTCCTGGTGGACTAGCAAGCAAAAGATTTTAAAAAATGAGTAAAATTATCATAAAAGCAAGTATCTGACTATTTTCTTGTCCATTTTGTTGTAAATATATGAGTTTCATATAAATAATATTGCTATCCAATATGTTTCTTTTGAAAAAAAAAAGGTAATAATATTTGTTATATTTATTGTAGTATTATGTTTTAGTTTGACTTGAAAATCAAGGCTTTTGAATAGTTATTTTGACAAGTGGAAACACCCTAAATGAAATTTTTTACAATAAATTATAATATCATATTTTTGCATTTTCGGCGTCTTTTAGTCTCTTCCACACCATGTTCTTCATCTAAAAATTTCAAATTCTCTTATTAACTTTTCCTTCATCTTCATAATTTATAATTAAAATGATTTTTAATGTGTATTAATTTTGAATAATTATACAACTAATTAATTTTTGTGCCGCTTCATTCTTTATTTTTTTTGTGTAGTGTGTATCAATCTCTTAAAAATTATACTACTATTAATTGTTGTGCCTCTTCATATTCCATTTTTTTCATTTATTCCTTGTTTTTTTCCTCTCATGTTTTACATTTAATTAGCCTAAATGGTGTATCAAATAAAATAAAAAATCTATATCATTATTATGCTATAACACAATTGTTTTACCCTCTTTATTTTTGGGCAAAAATATTCTTATCAAGTTTGTATATTTTTTCGTGAGTGCTTGACAATCTTCATTTTCTTTTATTATCCTTTTAATTATTTGTTTATGTTTATCTAAATATCATTCTTTACGTATTTTTATTAATCATCATTTTCTCTTCTCAGTGAAAACAATAATGAGATGAATTCTCTGTTTCTTTCCTTTAAATGTTAGAACTTTTGAATATCTTTATAATCATTATATGATATTATTCTAAATATTCATTCTTTTTTTTTCGTTTCTAAATTGATATGCTCTTGCTTTCAAATTATTTTGATTTGTAAATGAGCTAGATTTGATTTGGAAAAATAACGAAGAAGTCAACCTATGTTTTTGGGATGTTCAGAAATTGGTATATCATCAGGTTCTTATAGTCAAGTTTAAGCATTGTTTGGATACTCACTTTCTTTATTTTGTCGTAATGATCTAGACCTATGCATTTTATAATTAATTTAAATAGTTCTATAGTTATAATTTTATTTACTTTTATTTTATAAATTTTGTATGATTTTCTGGATATTTGTATTAATAAGGTTTCCAGTTCATACAAAATGAAAGGTTTTACATGTATGCAATATGAGAATTGGACTATATGTTTGCACCAGATGATTTAGTTATTCTATTTAATAATCATACAATTTGGTATTTAAATCTTTTTATTTTATTTTATATTATGTGCAATTTATTTTGTCAAGTCGATATTTTAATTTGATATTATATTTTACACATCAAGTTATTCAAATAATCTAAATTTGAGAGTAGAAGTAGAAGTTGCAATTATAGTCGCATAATTTAGTTTAGAGTACAACAGATTGCCACTTATAATGCAAATTGGGAAAATAATTTTTTTTAATCAAATTATACTTTTGGGTTCATATATGTGTACTGATCAGTGATCACACATACACAATTTGATAGGGTCTAAAACATATTTTTCTGAGGAAGAATTTGCGTGCAAATTATTATTAAAGTAGATAAATATAAAAAGTAATGTTTTACAAAAAAAATATATCTTAAAGAAACATTGTATCCTTAACATCATAGAGTAACTTATATGCATGTGTAATATAAAGTAACTATTACAAATAGTATCTCAGCTACCTTAATTTATATTTCAACTCTACATATATTAAATTTATTTTGAATTCAAGTGTTAGGTGATCAAAATATAAGATTAATGTTCTCATCCTCGAGAGCTGATATTTTCGATATATTTATTTTTATAGCATATCAGTTGAAATTGTATAGAAGATTTTGATACTAACTAATAGAGATATACGTGCACCGCACGTATCCAGAACTAGTATATATATACATATAAGGATGTCTTTCCATTTAAGACAGAAAAAGCCCGATTGCTATAGATATCCAAGAGTAATAGATCAGTGAAAGCTTCCGAGGGGAGTGCATGCCACCAAATGGGCTCTTTGCCACATGACACGATTTCCCATAATTCAATTGAACTGCTTCATCTAGTGTTGATAACCATAGTAAATTGAGATAAAAAAAATAATACTGAAGTTTAACAAACAAATTATTCCATGTCATTTCTCCCTTTTCCACTTAATATCTAATTATAAGTGGGGTATGGAGAGAGTGATGTGTACGCAACCTATCTATGAAGTAGAAAAACTGTTTCAATAGAAGTTGGGGTCAAGTAATTAGTAAAGCAAAGTAATTATATATTATGATTAGTCAACTGCTGCTCACTTACAACGATGGGGATGGGGATGAGGGTAACTTTAGCTACACTCTTGGGCATACACTGTATTTGGATAAGAAATGTAGGAAACAATCTACAAAAAGGGAATGTTCTTAGAAAAAGCCTCTTTTGGTTCACTGAATGTGTACTCTCTTCTTCTTGTCCTAATTGCCGCTTCACAATTTTCTTCTTTCATAACAAAATCTCTCCAATTTCTTGGGAATACAATTGTGATTTGTGATTAAAGATTGAGATATTTCATTTGATCTTCTTTGGGTTTATAACTCACATATTATTCCACCGACCCATTTTGTCAGATTTATTGAGGATTTCCCACATATTTTGTAGGCTCCAAAATCCATTCATTTGTGAAATTTGCATTTGAATTTATGGATTCTGAATTTTACAAAAAAATAAAAAATAAAATTGGTTCTGAGAAATAAGTAGATTTCTTAATGCAAATACACAATTTTAACACAAAACTACCTAACCCGTAGTTAAAACTCTAGCTCCGCTGTAAAAATTATGCAAGTAATAAAGATATAAAGATACTAAGTATCTTTAGCAGGAAAGATAGAGATATGAAGTATAAGTTAGGCTACCAATGGTAGGGTTAGAATGCAGCAGTCAATTGGGACTTCATTGAGCTAATCGTATAAACTAGTAGAGAAAGATCTCTGATGAGCTGTATCATATCTTCTTCTTTACAACACTTCGACATAATGATGAGTATAAACAAGTAGATCTATTGAGATTTGAGGTCCTAACAATTTGCGATCCTATCAAAATTGTATATTGATATTTGCAAGTATAACAAGATTAGTACGTAGATAAATAAATGAGTAATATCCCATCCAGCTCGGTTTCTTCTAATTAAATGAAGGTAACATTTCAGTTTCATGAAGAGGTACATAAAACAAATCTCTAAGGAGACTAATGAGTTGAGATTTAATATTATTAAAACAATAATACTCATAACATAGTTAAAGGCAGAGTGGGTTTTGGACGTTACCTCCAATTGATGGTTGAGATCAACCAATTTTGAATAATATCGAATACGACAGCAATAACAACATACTTAATGTAGTCCAGAAAAAGAAGTAAGAAGGTACAAGAAACAACAAAACAATACAAATAATCGAAATCTTCATATAGTAATAGGAATCAAAGGATAAGAAAAACTACATGGGCAATATTACGACTACTACTATGAACGGATAACAAGACAACACACTAGTACCTACGTAACAAAAAAAAAAAAGAACTATTGGCCGTTGGAACCATGGTGGAACCAGAGTTGGGATATGTGGACTCGAACTCCAAAAGGTACAGTGAAATAGCCGACATTGTGTTTCAAAATCCCATAGGGATGCCTTGTCCAGATTAAGCAACCCTCCTTTTCTCACGCCCACTTTACCACTTTTCTAATCAAACGCACACAAAACCAAAACACACGTAACTACAAATTATAACAATCATCCCTTGAATTCCAATTTACTATGCCTCAAAGTGTAAAATACATACCCCACGTTCACTCCTCTTTCTCCAAGATTTTAAAACTACTGCTTCTTTCCATGCAAATCCCCCCTGTTTTCAAAGTGACCATGTTCATTGTTTACCCCCCCCCCCCCACCCCCTTGGTTGATTTCTTGGTATAAATACTTTGTTTCCTTTCAACATTTTTCCATCAGGGTCCAGCTCCAATTGAGCTTTTTTCCCCTTATTACTCTTTTCTCAATCTTTTTCTTTCTTCTCCGCTCCCAAAACCAAAAGTTATCAACTTTACTACTAGTAATCAAGAATTAATCATGGCTGATCAACAAGTAAAGCAAGTGTCATCATACAGGAATGGATCATCAAAGAAAAAGAACAACATTTCAAGGAAGTGTGCTTCATTGATTAAAGAACAAAGAGCCCGGATTTACATTCTCCGCCGATGTGCCACTATGCTTCTCTGTTGGTATATTCAAGGGGATGAATAAGTTCATCAATCGTCAATCCCAAAATTAACTCCGCAACTACTACTACCACTACTTCAATTAAACGTACAACAAAAATAACCCTACTCTACATCGTCTACCTTGTTTCCATATGTGCTTTCCCCTTTTTTTTGGCTCCATCCATCATTTTCACGTGCTTGATCATGAAAAAGAATCTGGAGGGTCGGGGACGTGTTGAAGATATAATTAAGTAAATAAATGTGTACTCTGTCACACTTCAACACGCCTACCTACTCAGGCACTTGGTCGTATTGGTCCTGTTTGTCTTCCGTAGTTTCTTAGAAGTCTGCCTAGTTACTCTTGTCTTTTTGGTCGTGTACCACTTCACATTTTTTACCCAATGGGTGTA
The DNA here is from genome assembly GCA_036250405.1 of Solanum raphanifolium. Classification (NCBI taxonomy): domain Eukaryota; kingdom Viridiplantae; phylum Streptophyta; class Magnoliopsida; order Solanales; family Solanaceae; genus Solanum; species Solanum raphanifolium. Next base: position 16,934 of record JAJOOE010013097.1, on the reverse strand, counting down.
AAACTCTATTGGGTTTTTTTGGTACATGAACAAATTACAGGGGAAACTTGTAGATGGGCACTTTGAAACAGAGGTTTTTGGACAAATAGGGTAAAAAAATGGATGGGGAAGCTGATAAGAGGGCATTTCCAAGCATATGGTGACACAAAGCTGTTCTATATAATCTGAAAGTCTATTTTCATGTTTTACTATGTATATGTAATTGTAATGCAATCCACAATAATGTTTTTACCTGACTTTTCTAGTATGTCTGGAGCAAATATAGAAGCTCAATAAATATCGACAATTGAATAGTAATTCAAACATCCATAGTGATGTGCTAGCATGTTTACTACTAGTATGATTATTGTATAAATAAGGAGGGCCGCGATGGCAGCCCTTAATGGAATAAAAGAAGGGATTGTATGTTTAGTCGTCTTTTGTGTGACAATTTTTTTTTGGATCAAATATTTCTCAAAGGGAGGCATGCAGACAGACATGAGATTAGATAAGACTTAAGAGTGTCGTTGGATTTGGAAACCAGGTTGGTCATCAACATGCTGCTGCTGTCTTGTATTGACAGATGAGACACTAGCTAGGTTGAGCCAACCTGGTTCTACTATGTTGGTTCAATGTGAGAAGATATTTTCATGGACAATTAGTAAATAGGCAAATTGGTTTAAAGTTGAGATTTTAACAGCTAATATAATGTCTCAATCACAAGCTTAGTTATAAGCCGTTGTTGCCAATATACAAAAAGATTTGGAGTTGAGAGAGATTTTTACTTGTAGGAATATTTGATATTATGTGTAACTGGATCATGCAACATTCATAGGCTGATCTGTTTTTTTTTTTTTTTTATGTTCAATCACCTGAAAGTCAACTTGGAGAAATTTAAAAACAAAATATAATCCACAAGCAATATTTGAACAAGTATGACTGTTCCTCAATGTGTTATCACTTGAACATGTAAAAGGAATCTTCACTTCCAAATAATAAAAACTACCCTCGATGCCATTTGTCACATAAACATAAATAGTTTTATTGTGCTAAAATAAAGCATTTATTCCCTTAATTACCCTTGAGTAGCTAGCTATAAAGCATATAGTGGGCTCTAAAATTATAATCGTCGCCTTCCAAAAGTTGCTAAATTCCCCTACCAATGTAGACAGAATCAATGCAGTGGAATTTAAAGTACCTCTTATTAAATTTGTTATAAGCATATTCGACTTTTAACTTCCAAGGTTATTAATCATCATAACTTTTTCTTCCTATCTCTATCTGAAATTGATGGATTTTTTTTAAATTTATATTTGATGTTTATGTTAAGTCAACAAATATATGACATGTATTACCACATGCATTTTTATCCCTCAAGTATAAAATCATTTCATCATGATAAATAAGAGAGAAACTAAATACGGTATTTTGCTCCCAGAAAAATGTGTTGGTAAACCCTTCGGGTGGCCCAATGGTTTGGGCTTGGGACTTCCATGTTGGAGGTCTCAAGTTTGAAACCCCTTACCAGCAAAAGCAAGGGGTTTGCCTTCTGGGTCGAGCTCGTCGCACCAGGCTTGCCTAGTGTTGGTTACCTCTCCTATGTGGTTTGCGAGCTATTGCATAGGAGCAGGGGTTTTACCCTGTGCGCACCCAAAGGGTAGCGGCTGCGGGTTTCCCTTGTCATAAAAAAAAAAAAAATGTGTTGGTAAATTGAAAAGGTTAAGTTGAATAACTATATTAACAAAGCTACTTCTACCCCCTCAAAATCTTCAATTTAAACTCGATGTAATTTTTATACTAATAGATACTACTATCTTATTAAGTTGGAAAATATGGGTAAATTGGTTTGGAGTTTGGGGTTCATTTGCATATAACCTGCTTGTGGAAATGCCCGAACCAGTTTTTGCATAACTTGTCAGAGTTGATTTCAGGTGAAATTAGAGCATAACTGTTAAATGGTTAAGGTAAATTTGTGCTAACATCAATTCGGTATTCTTATTTTCAGTACTTTCCCATGTATACATAAACATGTTGTCTACAACCAGAAACTGTTGAACCCCAAAAAGAATTTGCTATTTGGTACTACTACTATTTTCTTCTGTTTGCTTTTACTAGATTGAATGCTGGCTACTTTATCCCTGAACCTCTAGGGAGTTTCTTTCTTTTTGCATGATAGCATATGTTATGGGATTTTTGTGCAAGTATCTTCTGCATTGGAGTAACATTCTTACACATCACTGAATTAGTTAAGTTGCCCAATGAGAATCCATATCTTATTCCCAGATACTAATGCTGCCTAAGTTTGTGATCTTTAACTTGCTAAATGTCTAACATTACCTGTCATCCAATGTTAGCCATGACGCAAAATCGTAAATGTAATTTATTGAGGAAATCGTTCACTTTATACATTTATTCCTATATGTTAACTTCCTACGTGTAAAAAGCAAAAGTTCACCTATACAGACACTCACATCTACATCAAATTTATGTGTACCACCACCTTATTTAGGTGCTCCCTGGTTGGATACTACTCTGTTGAGCCACTCAACCACTTCTGCTATAGTTGGCCTTTTGAAAGGATTCTGGCTGACACACATACAGGCAACATCAAGTACTTGAAGCATATCTTCTTCGAAACCCTTGTCTCTCAGTACAGGATCAAATATTTCTTCTTGTTTACCCTCATTTCTCATTAGGTGCACCCATACAACCAATTCCCTTGACATCTTTGGTTTGCTCATGTCCACAGGTCTTCTGCCAGCCAGGAGTTCTAACATCACAACTCCAAAACTATAGACATCTCCTCTCAAAGTGGCTATCCATGATTGACTATACTCTGGTGGGATGTAGCCGAGGGTACCAACCAGTTCAGTGGTGACGTGAGTTTGGTAAGGAAGAATCATTCTGGACAATCCGAAATCTGCCACATGTGCTTTAAACTTTTCATCAAGGAGGATGTTACTGGACTTTATATCACGATGAACAATATGTGGTTCACATATCTGATGCATGTAAGCCAGCCCACAACTTGCCCCCTGTGCAATCTTCAGTCGAGTTGGCCAATCAAGTAGGGATGCTCCATCAGTTTTCTCGTGCAACCAGTAGTCCAGGCTTCCGTTTTGCATATAGGAATAGATCAGCAACCTACAGCCATCATGCACACAGTAACCTTGAAGAGAGACCAAATTCTCATGTTGGGCAGTGGATAAAACTTCCACTTCTGCTTTAAATTCTCTTTCAATTAAACCCATATCTCCTGAAAGTTTCTTAACAGCCAACGTAGTTCCATCTGCTAAAGTTGCTTTATAGACCAGACCAAAGCCTCCACAACCTACTATGTTTGCTTGGTTGAAGTTATTCGTGGCTCTCAGAATGTCAAAAATTGTGAGATCATTAATCTGATCCTTATTGGTTGGAAACATAACAAGCATGCTGTTATCCTTTCCAATCTCAGCAGACAATCCAGAAGTGGAGTTGTAGGACACAATTTCCAAGTCATTTTTCTCGGCGTCACCTCTTGGAAGGATCCTCCTCTTGGAGAATATCCAGAATGCTATGATGATGACTGTGAAGGCAATGCCGAAGGAGATCCCTAGGATGAGTCCAATTAAGATTTTCCTTTTTGCGGTTTTTCTAACTGCAGAAGGTTGTGTAGTTCCTGATCGATCAGGGCAAGGGTGCTGCAGGATTTGACCACACAGTCCTGGATTACCTAAGAAACTAGTGATAGGAAATGTGTCAAACTGACCTCCTGTTGGAATAGGTCCCTCAAGATTGTTGTGAGCAACACTGAAAGAAGACAAAAAATGAAGACCCTTGAGTGAAGAAGGAATTTCACCTGAGAGGTTGTTGGCAGAGAGGTCTAGTTTCTCCAGATTAGTGAGGTTGGATATTGTTTCTGGAATGTTTCCTGTAAAGTTATTCTTGCTCAGATCAAGAACATGAATGTACTTCAGCTGGCCAATCTCAGTTGGAATATTGCCATCAAGGTTGTTGTTTCCAAGGTAAATAGCTGGTGGCAGGTTTGACAGTAGATTATATTGCTGATTTGAGGCATTGTTTGGCTGAACAAACACAGGCAATTCTAAAGCACTTCTGTCGACCTGATCAGCAGCCTCTTGTGATGCGAGTCTTTGCAGTTGAGTAAGTTCAACTGGGAAGCCTCCATATAGAAAATTCTGAGACAAATCCAGGTAAAATAGATTCTGTAAAGTCCCCAACCAACCTGGAATTTTGCCTGTGATTTGATTCATAGAAAGGTCTAGAACCTCTACCCTCCCAAGTTTAACCAGCCATGTGGGTATCTGTCCGGTGAAATTACAACCACCTAAACCCAGAATTTGGAGATTTTGAAAATCTTCAGACCCAATCAAGTTCCCATTATCAGGCAACGTTTCATTATAAAAGTTTTTGGTGAGGATTAGTGTGGTAAGATTCTTACAACCCTTAAGGACTTCTATTGCCCCTGCAAAATTGGTTAGGCTGTTATTGGAAACCGAGAGGAAGGACAGAGCTTGTAAAGACGTTATGCCAGGCAAGATATCTCCTGTCAGATAGTTAGTAGCCAGACGGATTGCAGTTAATGACCTGCATGAAAAAAGGCTTTGTGGAATGCTTCCAGTGAAGAAGTTATTTCCAAGGTCAATTATGCCAAGTCGACTAAGGTTGGAGAAATCAAGAGCTGAGAGTTCACCTTCCAAGAAGTTGACCCTTAAATTGAGCACAGTGAGACGGGTGCAAGTCATCAGCGATGGTGGCACAGTGCCATTTAGATTGTTTATATGGAGGAGCAACTGTTCCAATCTGGAGAGCCTTCCAATATCTTGAGGGATCAAACCTGTCAATTCATTGCCATAGAGTGCGAGGATTCTGAGGTTGACAAGGTTGACAATGCTTTCTGGGATGGGTCCAGAAAATTTATTGCCAGGTAAAGAGATTTCTTGCAGTGTTGACACACTATAAATATCATCAGGAATGAATCCCGAAAGATGGTTGAATCCTGCTCTCAAAGTAACCAAACTGGAGCAACTCCCAAACCCTTGGGGCATCTGGTCCCTGAAGTCATTGGAAGTGAAATCAAGAACTCTGACAGCGGCTGAGTAGCTGCAAATAAAGGAGGGTATTGGACCAGAGAAGCTATTGTTGCTAATATCGAAACTCTCTAAATTAATTGCTGGCTCGAGAAATGATGATAGAATTGTCCCATTGAAGTGGTTGCTAGAGAGATTTACTGTCTTGATGGGTGATGGCAATCTATCTGATAGCGGCAATCGTCCTGATAAACGGTTATTACTCAAGTCAATGATCTGCAAGCTACTAAATGACTTGAAAAATCCATCTGGGAGGGGACCAAAAAATCGATTATTTGGCAGACTGAGCTGAGAGAGTTTGCTCAAATTTGCAATAGCAGGGGTTATGTTTCCAAAAAGGCTTCTTGAGGGAAGCCAGAGAGTGGTTACTCGGCCATTATCATCACAACCAACACCTTCCCACAAGGTGCAGCAATCCACGGAAGAGGACCAATTCAAAGGAGAAGGTGAAGAGATACCAACAGAGAATGATAACAAAGAGTCACGATCAAGCTGATTGCAAGAAGCATGACAGATGGTAGCAATAGAAGTAAGAAGTAGAACAACTATCAGTATTATTGGATAGAAAGATTTATGGTGGGGTAAAGAAGAAGAAGAATGAAAGGAAGTAAGAAGCATGGCTGCTCGAAATTGATGATATGTCAGACCAGATTGGTGGCGGCTGTCTTTATTATCCATGATCATTATTATTTTTAGACAACTAAAGATGAAGAAGAAAGACAGTTGAAGATGCCAAGATACTCCAATCAACCATGTGGGTATTTTTTTGGCAATTCTTTGTCCTGTTGATCGTGCAGACTTTAGTCTAACCCCATGAAGAGAAGAGAGAGAGTGTAATTGATGTTGACAAGGTGCAATTTTTATGTAGCAAAAAGGTGAGGTATGAGTTTTTGAAATAAAGCGTTTACTTTTGGGACGGCTAGATAGATAGATGGCTGGTGGACTTTGTTTATTCTATGGATATTTGAAAGCGTGTAATATACGTGGGAGAGAGAGACTTCACCATACTATTCTCCTCTCCTCACTTCCTCCATATTTATGCCCCCACTTGCACTAACTAACAGATTATATTATGGCTTCTCAAAAGTAGCTTTTGCACCTATCAGCAATTATGGATTTGTTGCTATCCTATGACCTATGGATAGTAATATTTGAGAGGTGGAAAATGTTTCAGATAATAAAGCCAGACCTTTAGAGATGGAGAAAGAGTCACTTACTCTGTCTTTTTTCCTCTCTTTTGGTTTTTGTTTTTTTTATGTAACTGACTTTTCTCTGTATACAGATGTATTATAGTCACATGTTATGTTCTTCAACTGTTATCTCTGTGTATATATACATTATTTGGCATCGTGTTGATTTTAAAAATAAATACATCACCTGATCCGTTGACCATTCAATGAGTTTCCCGATCCATCCAATTATTTTATTTGTTTTACTTCGACAAGGGAGTAAAAATATAGCCAACTAAACATAATTGTTAGTAATATATAGTAAAATAAGGATTGATTATCTGGTTGATATAGACAACTTTCAATGTCTGCTTATTGGAAATTCCAAGAAAGGTAAGAGTCCTGAATCCACGGAGTTTGACAGCGTCTCAAGTCATCATCTAGAAATTTTTTTATAAAAAGGTGTAGAGTAATTCTTTCCAGAACAGACTAAAAAAAATCTTTCTTTGGCCAATTGATGCTGCTAAGGGACCTCAACTGTTGTGATACAGAATCTTGAAAACCAAATCCAATTTATTTCAAGTGGAGTCGTCATTTTCACCCTTTGAGTAATCATAATCCATTACCGTGCACTGAGTGTGTACTATTTTTGCGCATGATGGTGAGAGGAAAGGGGATCAAATAATTGTTCAAAAGTCAATAATAATAATCATAACAAATAATCCCCTGTGATTTTGTCAAAGGAATTATTATGGCTTATGAGTATAGTGGGGGGAACACCATCAGATAGGAATCGCACACTTTAGCAAACATATATATCTCATACAGGAACACCCAATATCTTCTCACGTGACAGATTTAAGTTTATACACTGACAGTCTAACAGTTGGACCATGTCACATGGTAAAAGTTAAACCACATGAAACAAAACGTTTCAAAGTTTGTGCTTTGAAAAATAAACAGGCCCTTTACCACGCAAATTCAAATTATTCAGTCCCTTGCGCCAACCCCAGATTAAAATATTACTGAGCCCAACCACCAAAGTTTACCAATTTGTAGAGACCTGAAGACTAAAAGGAAAGCCTAAAGAGAAGACTGTCCCATTTTCAAACCAAATGTTCCTTGGCAGATAGAAGCAGATGCTAACAACTTATTCGAGTCCAGTCAAAGGTCAGAGTCAGACCATCTTCCTTTTCCATCTAATTTTGATCTACCAGAAATGCTGAAACTTACTCTTATCCAGTGAAAACCACTGCATCTTCTTAGCATCCTGGACCACATTTTATCCATGTATGTATTCAAATATTAATTGCACAGCAGATTTCCCTTCTTTTTTCTTCTCTTTTCCTTTTCTATTATGTTAAATGGTTTTGGGGGGGGATGTTGCATTCAATAGGTATGTAGGTACAGCATTACATCATTTTCACGTAACTCCAATAGTTCACAAGACAACAAATGAAAAACACCCTAGTGTGCAAGAGTGAACTGAAAAAATATCTGCTTGCAACACATTGATATCATCAAGCAGAGACATCTTGGATTTCTATGGATTTTTTTTTTACAATTATTACATCTCGTAACACTAACATTTGGAACAACAATTTGAAGAAAGAAAGAAAAGAATAAATATATGAGACTTATACCTTCACCCCTTCTATTTTTTTTTTCTCCAAGAGGAAGACTAAAACCAGCTTTCTTGCATTGCTGGGAATAATTGGATTTGTTTGTCTGCCAGAGAAAAAGGATACAACATGGATAAACATTCAAGAAGTCAATACCGAACTACTTTGAACATATCGTTGTAACAAGCAAGTCCCTTCATTCCTCCATCCCAAACATCATTTGGGTAGTGCAGCTGGCCAGCCTCATTGATGTTCATTTCATTGCCAGGAGTCGAGGTGCTCATTAGGTCGAGGCATGGGTAAAACCATGGCTGCTTAGTCTGCATCTACACCAAGTCCATTGCAACAAAGGTTAATTACCAATTTTTGTTATCTTGGGATTTGGTTATATAATGACAGTGGTCAAGACGAGCAAGATCTTAACTCATCAAAGCCTCAACTCACCAATGTCAGAACAAACATTTCATATTTGCAAGTCCCACTTAAAGCCTAATATGCAGCTAAGAGGGGATGAGAAAAGGGAATCTACCATTAAACAAAACTCATTTCAGGACTCATTAAGGGTGACCAAACAGTGATGATCTTTGTAACCCTTTTTCTCCTTTCTAATTTATGAACACGATCTATGTTAATGTTTAGTTTGCATGAATATCATGGCAATTTAAAACTAAGTTCAAGAGAGTGAAAATCATTCCTTATTAATCAAATGCTTAAACCTTGGTGGTAGTAGATAAAGCCAACAAGTTTTTCACAAAAAAGGTAATGATAATGAAGCCATGTGAAAGGAGAAACAGCAAAGTGCTCAACTGTGTATTAGAAAATTATTAAGGAAATGGATTTTAAAGGATGCTCAGGCTTCAAAGGGAACAAGGAAAAAAGAATGAAACTAGGGACCTACCATTGGATGGATCAACGTGTACAAAAAAGCTTGCAGCAACAATCAGATAGCATAGGATCAGCATCAACCCTTTAAAATAATTTGATGTGCCTTCCTACATTGTGTAAAAGCAACATCAGAAGTTAGCGACAAGCCTACATTTGACGGTCCAGGAACCAAGTTAACAGGGAAATATGAACAATTTTCTTTTCTTTGTCTTTTTTTTCTTTGGGGGTGGAGGGGTGAGGTGGGGGAGGGAGATGAAAGTGAGGGGTGTTAAGAAAGAACTGGGTAGAATGCCGAACCTGCAACATGAATGCCACGACTAGCACTGTGATGAAGAGTGTAGCGGTCTCGAATAATTGGAAATTCAAGTCCATGGGCTTTCCCATAAACCAACCAACGACAACGCAAAACGGTATCTGCATTTTCAACAGCACGAGATATGAAATTATCAACTAAATGCATAAACTCTATCATCTATCTTGAATAAATATAACCTGGCTTCCCCAAATTTAACAGTGACACAGAAATACTATGTGCTCTCAGGAGAAATAGGAAGGTCCATATAAGGATCTCTAAATATTTTTCTAAAAAAAAATAAAAAATTATCCCACAATTTAAAAAACTATCTCGGATAGTTGGAATGCATTAAATGTCTTACCACAAACATTGATATCTGAGTAGAAGACCCAATTGCAACTCCAAGTGTGATGTCCTGCCAACAAGGATACATTAGTAACTGTTTTGGAGCAAAAGAGAAAGCAGATATAGTTTTATAAGAACTCACAAGCTTATCTTTCATTGCGAACATGATTGCGCTGGCGTGTTCTGCCGCGTTTCCTACGATTGGAAGCAAGATGACACTAATAAAGGACATCGGCATGTTCAACGAGTCAGATGCACCCTGAAAGAATATTAGTGAAATAGATAAATTACCATGAAGAAACAAAAAATTGCCACTAAAGGATTAAAAGCTAATATTGAGCCCTTTTGCATTATGCACATAGCTCAACTTTATTAGGTGCTTATGGGAGACTATAAATCAATTAAGCCAGAGTTAAATAAAGCTTCTCTCACAACTATGACATTGCATTCAAAACTTTTCTTACTCTGTATCTTGACTAAATGCTGTTTTTATATTTTAGAGTTCTGGGCTGCTTCCTCACATGGTTAAAAGAGGGGACAAGCCCCGTTCATTTTGTGCGGCTCTATCTTGTCATTCTTTACCTGGTGAAGTAGGAATACACCTAGTTAATTTTCTACTGATCTACTGGTTCTCTCAATTACTGCTCTGTCAACATTTTAAATTGCTTACTACATTATAGTATCTTTTTTAATGTTCAAATATATATTTTATTTTGTATCTTGTGCATACACATATGCACTAGAATCTTTGGATTATGTATTTTTGTTATTTGTTGTTTCCTACTCTTCAGCAGGTTAGCATTTTTTAAAAATAAATCTAATCTCCCACCCAGCTTGTGCGCACCTCAATTACCCACCAAGTGGCTGCCTCCCAACAACACAGGCACCAGGTACTTTGAAGCCACACCCTTGGGTGCTTAATAGTTACTAATATTTGTTCAATATTTATGATACTATATCCAACTATTGTCATGTTCCATTAATTATTTTCATGCCTTGATGTCTTCACGTGCATGCTCAACATTACCCCCTTGTGGATCTGTGCTACATAGATTGATTTTCTGATCTAATTTTCCTAAAGGCAAATTAAACACTTTTGTTTCACTTTTAACAGACCCTCGGGACGAAGGACACACAATTTGAATCCCTAACTTCCATTCACAATTCCCATGTCCAATAAGTAGCGAACCTTTTTGTAGTGTGGGCTTTCCAGTGGAACCAAAAGGCATCATGAGGATTGGACAAGAAAAATTAAGGCAGTCAATTTCTGGAGGCCTACTGCACGAGGTTATTTATTATCATGTAATTTTTTCTCTGATAACCTTAAAAGGAAACATCTAAAGTTAAGTAGGAGGTAGATATACCTTTATAAAACTGGTATATAAAAACAGCTTACCGTAAAAGAAAAAGAAAAGGAAAAAGAAAGGGAAAAGGAGGAAGGAAAATAGATCACCTCGATGGCATCTACTAGATATCCAGACAGCACTGATATCCATATTGTCAAAACAGCAAGCCACCCAATAGCTTCCCACTGGGTTATCTCAGGCGCCTCTTCCTCTTCAGAATCTGCTGAATTGTGTTCTTCATCCTGTATACATATCAGAGAAACTATTAGATCTGACAAATCATTTATAGCAATAAAAAATAACAATCACATATTTTGGTATAAATTCATCTCGAAAACTATCCGAAATATGTGCACTCTTCAGACCTCATATTAGACATTTGATTACTACAGTGAAAAACATAATGTAGTGAAACAGAAACAGGGAACCTAAGGAAAATCAGACAGCTAAAAGTAGACCATCTACCTCACTCACAGAGCTATACAGATTTGGTTGAATCTTGAGCTGAAAGAATAGGTAGCTTGCATATGCTACCAGCATTATGCAACTGCTAAATCTTGAAAGAGCCAACTGTGACTTGCCAAAATGCAATTCCGTGTGGGTGAAATGAAGTACAGCTGGAAATAACAAACCCATGACTGCCATCAACAATAATCCTGAGTTCACAATGGCAGCAGCCTGAAACATTTCAAATTCAATGACTGTTTACACATTCAAGCAGAGAGGCACTTAATGGCTACATTATGATAAGAGATCACACTGAACCATTGCTCATAAAATGTGAATTGTATTGTATTAACTTTCAGTTTTATTTAATTCATCAATAAAAGGCCGTTGACTTCATTACAGATGTATTCAAGGACGTGAGTAGATGACTCAGAAGAATATGATCACCTTATTGAACACCTGAACTTTCTGGTGATGAATAATTCCACCACTGAAGAAGGCACAGCCAAGCACCAACAGCATATTTGATAAAATGGAACCCAGCAAGGACTGTTTAACAACCCGCATCATTCCATTGTTCAATGCATATAGCGAGATTATCATTTCAGTTGCATTTCCAAATGTAGCATTCAGAAGGCCCCCAACTATAAATCAGAAAAAAATAGTGTGCTGATAAGAAAACGATAAATACGTGGTGGGAGTGGGGTGCGGTCATGGGCTCCACAGATTAGACACAGCACACATGTAACTGACTAGTTTCAACAAATATACAATGTACAATATCAAAACAACATGATGCACTATTCCACCAAAGGTCAATGAGACAAAGTTCAAGCACTGCAAAGCATAAAAACCATTTTAAAAGATACAAGAAACTGACGACCAATCCAACTGGCGTCAGTAAGGAAATCAGTAACATATGAGCAATTATTCAGAAGCTTGCTAAGTAATTTCAAAGGAACAGACAAAAGCAAAATACTTCAGCCAGCCTGGATAAAGAATGAAATAGCTTGTGTATAGTGACTCTGTAAGATCTTATGACGTCTTTCCTTTTTTCCTTTTATAAGTGCATGAGAAACTAATTCACAATTATACAGCAGTGCAGCAGGTTTCTCACAAGCCTTCTCAAACAAAAGAGAAGACTCTAAGCGCAAAGAACATGGTAAACATGTTGCAGCAGTGTTTTTCCATCAGAACTTCCACAAAATGATACTGCATTAAATCATCCCCACTTAAGATGTGTTATGTTCAACATATTACATTCATCTAAATGCCTTTTGCAGTTCGGAGTTGAATAGAACTGCTGCTCACTCAGTGCCACTACTAAATTCACCTTAGATACCATATTCAGATTCTTTTAGTCTGGTGACTGCATACCAACTTGACAAAAGCACTAATTATGGCAAGCATTTTGAGAAGCTTAACTTAATTCTCCAGACTAATTCAATTAATAGGAGCATGACTGAATCTTTTGAAATCGAAAGGGCATGCTTGAAACTAGTGTGTTTAAATAGAAAATAGAAATGGAGGAACAAATGAAACAAATAATTAAAAGGGAGTGAGTACCTGTTGGCCCGGTATAGAATGCGAGCTGCCTGTAACAAGAGGATTACGAAGGTCAATAAGAGCACAAACAAGAATAGCAGCAGAAGTGAACTACACTAACTTGGAGAGAACAAGCTTACTCAGTCACATAGCCCAAGCGCTCAGCTAAAGGTGTAATGCCCAGTAAACTGAAGAAAAAGACCCAAGTCTGAAAGATCAAATTGTACACAAAACACAGAGATAAGCATAATTATAAGGAAGAAAACAACATGGTCTATATTCAGCATCCTTGTAAGAAGTATCAAAAATATGCATATGAAGAGAGCTTAAAAACAATGATTACATGTTTTCCTGTAAGATTGTGAAGCAATATGGCCAGGGGGCCAAAAGGAAGTAACACATTGATCTTTGCTTTGATAATAACAATGTATATACTCCTTAGAAGGCTGATCTGATACATCTTTCTTAAGACCCTAGTAGAGCGATAGCTTCTGGGTGATGCAATATGAGGTGCCTCATAATGCAGACTGTCTATTTTGATAGTTCCCTGGGATGAGCTAAACGGAATCTCCTCGTCAAGTTCAAGGTCTAACTTCTCCCCAGCAGATCCCATTTTCAATAATCTCCTGAAACATGAAGGTCTGAATAATTGACCAAACAAAAACTTGGGCATACTTATTGAAGTTGTAATTCTTTCTCAAATAGAATAGTACCTTAATGGAAGATGCTCAAAACACAAATATACCAAAAGAGACCAGTTCAGCAACTAGTCAAAGCAGGTCAGCTGGGAAAACAAGATTAGTCAGAAAAGTATGCAATAAGGGAAGGGAAAAAAAAGAAGCAAAATTTGAAGTTGATTCAGAGAAATAGACCAGATCAAGATTTGCCATAAAAGATAAAAGCAAGCATAACCAGACACAAGGATAGTAGTATAAAGATTGAACATTTACCAGAGAAAAAATCAACAAGACGGCTAATGGAACTGATTTGAACGCAAAATTAGTAATACTAATTTAGTTAGAGTAATAACAAAAAGAGGTTTGTGTTGAAGAAGGGAGCCGGCGATGGAAATGGAAATATGACAGAGACATTATAGTAGGAAAAAAGAAGACGACGAAGGTTCGTGGAAGAAGCGCTTAATTAATTTTTGAAATAAACAATTTATTATAATTATTATTAGTAGTGAGTAATTTTCAAGTAATCAAATCAAGAATTGATTGAAGGATATTTTAATTTGTAGGTGGAGATCGAAGGAGTTACATGCCAAAGTGGCTACGTGTCCCACTGACTCAATTATTTAGGAATATTTAAGAAGAACATTGCATGTTGGATTAGCCAATTACATCTTTTCCCACTGGCCACTACACACCCACAACCCCTTTTCTGGATAATAATATAATACTAACAAAATAATTATCTACACTTCCTATATTTTCATCCAGAAATCTTTAATTAAAAATAAAACAAGACTAATTTTGATTCATATATAGGAAAATTTTCGGTTCAAACCGAATAAATAATTAATGACATTCCAAAGATAAACAATAGTGACTTTTCTCACTCAAGGTTTAAAAACAACTCTAAAATTTAAAAATTTCAAGTCGAGGAGTGTGAACTGCACATTTAATGATGTAGCTCATGAAGGAAGACGTGAGGCTTGATAGGCAAGTCGTTCCAAGAGAAAAAAAATTAAGTATTTGGTTTCAGTAATTCAAGGAAATAGAAAGATTGACAATGATGTCTCACGTCATATCGAAGCGGGATGAATGAAGATCCACAGCTGGTGTTTTGGAGATAAGAATGTGTCGTTAAGATTTAAGGATAAGTTCTACAAAGTGATGGTTAGACCGACTATGTTGTGTGGGCGAATGTCAGTCAGTTAGAAAACTTATGTCCAGAAAATGATAGTTGCAAAAATGAGGATGTTAAGGTGAATGTGTCGGCATAACTAGAGAGTTAAGCTTAGAAATGAAGAGATTCAAAACAAAATAGAAGTGAACCATATATAGGCAAGATATGGGAAGGGAAGTTAATATATGTTTTAGACATGGAGATAAGATATGTTGAGTGGTATGAGAGGTTGGATGTGATACCGCTTATATGGTAAGGGAGAGGCAGGCTAAAAAAAGTCTCAAGGAGAAGTAATTAGGCAAGATATAACACAACTTCGCCTTACCGTGACATAATTTTTTATAGGAGGCAGTAAAAATCGAGTATCAAAGTAAAGATTTAGAAGGTTATCAAGCGTATTTTATTTTCCCTACTAGGGCATTAGTATATTTTTTCATTAGCATCTTGTATCTTTTGATAATAAAAAAATTATCTTGTATTTTTTTTTTTATGTTTGCTCATTTTCAGAACTATAGTGCTTAGAGTCGTCAATATGGGCTAGGCTCGTTGGGCCGGCCTGGCCTAATCCGTGATTTGATAGGGTTGGACTACGATTTTTGAAGCCCATTTAAGAATAGGGTTTTTTAGTCCGGCCTAAATAAGTCTGTCGATTTGTGGAGCTTGAGAAATATGGATAGGGCCAGTCCGTGGGCCAAATAAAAATTAATTAAAAAATAAAAATAAAATAGAGTATTAAAAATAACAGGAGTTTACACTCAAAATCTGTTTAAAGTTTGAAATATTACAATTTAAATACAAATTATGTTTATAAAATATGTACTACATAAAATAAAGTTCCTAAAATTTCTAGGGAATCACTACATAGGCCATAGCCTATGAAACATTATCATAGTTTTTGTGTTTTATTATGATCATTGGAAAACAATTAAGTTAATATTTCTATTTAGCTATTTATGGTTTTACTTGAAATCAAACTTAATAAATATTATATAGATAGTTTTATTTGTGTATTTGATTAACAAGTAGTAACACTAATTGATATTTATGATAATATTTTTAAATTATAATTTAATTTTAAAAATTATAAAAAAATATATTTTTAAGAAAAGAGGGCTGGCCCGGCAAATCCCGTAGCCCATCCACTTGTGGGCTGTGCCGACTATTTTCTGACCCACATAAAAAATGGGCTAGCCCAGCCTAGCCCGTCAAATTGCAAAGCATGTATGGGTTAACTCTGATGGGGTGGGTCATCCCATATTGACAGCTCTAAATTAGTGTTACTGATTGTTTCTTTCATTCATTTATCTTAATATTTTGCTACTGTTACTATAAGTTATTTATGCTTTTTTTAAATTTCTTTTTGAATTGAGAGTCTATTAAAAATATTTTCCTTCCAAAATAAAATTTATGTATATTCTATATATATATATACTTCATTTGTGAAATTTTATTAATCATGTTATTATTAGTCTTTATCAAAAAGATGATTAAAAAACTATATGAGTTAAATGACTAGTGAGATGGTGAGCAGAGTAAAAGATGAATTGATCTCAATGCCAACAAATATATATGCAATAAAGAATAACAATTCAGCGCATGGAATTTAGTTAGTCAAGGGTGGTTTGGTTTGAATACAAGTTATGTTGGGATAAATTATATTGGGATAAGTTATACTGAAATTAGTTTTTATCGCTTGTTTGGTTTGTCATATTCAAATTTATATGGCTTAAGTCATCAGCGGCCCCTTAAAGTTGTCCGCATAATTCACTTAGATACCTCAACTAAGACTAGTACCTATTGAACACTTTTACCAATTCAAAAATTGTTCCTATTAGACATTTTTTGATAATCAGCAAAATATATGAAGAGTGTGTGATACACTTGTGGTGACGTGGCAAAACGGCTAATTAAAAAATAACATATGGCACTGGGCCCCGAAAATTATAAAAAAAAATATTGTTTAAAATTATTTCAAACACTTTTTATATCTAATTTTTTTTTTTAAAAAAAATGAAAATGTCAACCTATTCTACCCAACCCCACCCCTACCCACCCCCTTTCATCTTCATCTTCTTCCCAAAACACATTCTTTCTCAAATCACAAAACCTAATTCTTTTCAAATAACTTGAAGATTAACTTTAAAAAATATATATACACATTTTCATACTAAGAGTGAAGAAGAAAGAAAATTTTGCCGGCGATTAAACATTTCTACATCGATGACAAAATGAAATTGATAGCTCAAAAATTAATTCTTTCAATTTTTGAATATCATTTTTGATAAATTTAATGGGTTTATATATGAATTTGAGTAAAAATCTTTGTTCGAAAATTTTGATAAACAAATATCGGCTAACTT
>JAJOOE010013096.1:0-13734 GCA_036250405.1 Solanum raphanifolium | reverse complement strand
ATATATATATATATATATATATATATATATATATATATATATATATATATATATTCATAAATGTATTCATTTGTATTTATATTCAAATATAAGTATTAAATACATTATAAATGAAAGCAAATTAATAGTTATATAATTGTATTTCTCTGTATTTGTATTCAAATATAAGTATCAAACCATATAAATTAAAGTCGATCGATAGTTATAAATTTAAATTCATTTGTACCTATATTCAAATACAGATTTCAAATGCAATATAAATAAAGTTATTTACATGTTATATTATTGTATTCATGTGTGTTTGTATTCAAGTACAAGTATATAATACAATATAACAGAAGATTAGTTAATTGTTACATAATTGTATTCATATGTATTTGTATCTGTATACTATTTTCATCTACATGTCCTTTATATGTATAATAATAATATTGAGATATAGTTTTTCAACATACGAGTATTCTCATTTTTCTTTTTTTTTTACAAATTTTTTCGTCTTCGATTTTAATTTTTTGAATTTTCAAAATAAACAATATTAGACTGTCACTTTAGAGTACATATTCAAACTGGCAGATTTTAAGGAGTGATTTTAGTTGTTTAACATATCTAAAAATATCTTATCTAGTGCATTATAATTATAAATATATTATTGTATAAATAATTATTTTTTTAAAAATACACCTATATATAGACATAAACTGTAGTCATTTTTGGTAAATAACATACTTATAGCTATTGATCTTCAATAACCCTATAATTATAGTCATTTTTGTAAGTTACTCTAATAATAATTCCGTTAAGAAGACCTATTCAAACCAGTCACCGAGTTATTCTTGAATCTTTGACTCGAGTGGAATGGAAGCTAGTGTTCTTATAATCTTTATTTCTCTGTTTCCCTTTACTTCATGAAAACTTCTCATGGAAAATAGTTGTTTTCTTTTGACCCATTCTCTGATTAGGACAAGAATCAGCTACATAAATTGATTCTCGATCAAACATATTTGTTGATACACTCACAATTTTCAATACCAGCTATGGCGGAAGCCGTAATTTCTGCTTTAATGGAAGTTCTCTTCCAAAAGACAGCTTCCCAAATTTTCCAAAAAAATGGACTACTAGGAAGTACAAAGAAAGAGATGTTGAATCTACAGAGCACATTATCAACAATTCAAGCTGTTTTACAAGATGCTGAGGACAGGCAAATGAAAGAAAAAGCTTTGAAGAACTGGCTGGTGAAGCTCAAAGACATAGTCTATGAAGCAGATGATTTGTTGGATGAATACATGACTGAATTGCTTCGCCATAAGGTAATTCTTGATGACAGGGAAACCCGTTATTGTGTTTTCCATGCTGTTAATTCTCTTTATTTGAATGGTACATTAATTTTTTTGGGTTATAGTATGAAGTTGAAACTGAAAGAAGTTGTGGAAAAGTTAGATCTTGTTGCGAATGAGAGAGCCAAATT
Source organism: Solanum raphanifolium (assembly GCA_036250405.1). NCBI lineage: Eukaryota > Viridiplantae > Streptophyta > Magnoliopsida > Solanales > Solanaceae > Solanum > Solanum raphanifolium. Next base: position 12,269 of record JAJOOE010013096.1, on the reverse strand, counting down.
TCATTTTAGGGATGTTGTTTATGAAAAAGGGTTTTCTTGTGAAAGAACACAGTCGGATTCTTATGTAATTGAATCGAAGATTTTAGGGAGAAATAAAGATAAAAAGAATATAATCAAGTTACTTATAGGATCAGATGAGTCAGTTGTGAGTATTATTGGAATTGGAGGAATTGGGAAGACAACAGTTGCGAAATTGGTTTACAATGATGCTGTTGTGGAGAATAGTTTTGATACAAGAATATGGGTTTGTGTCTCAGAAGGATTTAATGTGAAAAGACTTCTTAAAGCAATCATAGAATCTGGCACTGGTAGTAGTTGTAACCTTGTAGAGATGGATGTGATCCAGCGGCGTGTCCAGGAGTTGATATTGGGCAAGAAATTTTTGCTTGTCCTAGATGATGTATGGGATGATGATCATGAGAAATATGAGAGATTAAAGAACTTAGTTCACAATGGTTTGGATGGGAGTAAACTCCTAGTGACTACTCGCAATGAGAAGGTTGCATTACTGATGGGCACAACAAATCCATACCGTTTGGAAGGCCTTTCAGATGGTGATTGCTGGTCCTTGTTTCAGGAGCTTGCATATAAGAATAGGCAAAAAGAACTATTAGCTCTTGAGAAGGTTGGGAAAGAAATTGCAAAGAAATGTAGGGGAGTTCCTTTAGCGGCAAAGGCCCTTGGAAGTTTGATGTGCTTAAAGAATCAGAAATCTGAGTGGTCCTTCATCCGAGATTGTGCAATGTGGGATCTTATGGGACATGAAGATGGAGCTGGTATTCTTTCGGCCCTAAGATTAAGTTATGAATACTTGCCAACACATTTGAAACAATGTTTTGCATATTGTTCGATATTTCCCAAGGGATATCGGATAAATAAAAACACCTTGATACGCCTATGGATGGCGGAAGGATTTGTTCCGTCCTCTGAAAGCATACCACCGGAAGAAGTTGGGAATGGTTATTTCAATGAGTTGTTGTGGCGCTCCTTCTTCCAAAATGTGAGAAGAGATTTTGATGGGAATATAGTCGAGTGTGACATGCATGATCTTGTTCATGATCTTGCCAAATCTGTAGGCGGTGTTGATTGTTTAACAACAGAATTTGGCAAGGAGGTTATCATTCCTGTGGCGACACGCCACTTATCGATGTTTGGCAATGAGGTGGTACCTAAAAATCCCGGCATGTTGAAGAGTGCTCAAAATCTGCGATCATTTCTTCTATTGGATGGGCAGAGAAATATCACAAAACTTTCCAAGAGTTTCTTTTTGAGCTTTAGATCTATTCGGGCTTTAGATTGCAGCGGTACTCGCATAAAGAAGTTGTCTAATTCAATTGGTACTTTATTACATCTGCGGTACCTCAATCTTTCACATACTCTGCTGAGAACATTGCCTAAGTCTATCTGTTGCCTCCTTAATCTTGAAGCTTTAATACTTAAGCATTGCAACCATCTGATAGAACTTCCGGCAGAAATTAGAAAGTTGGTGAACCTTAGACATCTGGATATATACGGATGCACATCCTTAACCATGTTACCTGGTGGCATTGGACAGATGAGATCCCTTCAAACGTTGCCAGTTTACATTGTTAGCGATGCTGCTGCTAGTGACATCTCAGAATTGCAGAGCCTTGATCTTCATGGTGAATTAATGATCAAGAACCTTGAGAATTTGTCCAATGAAATATGTGCCAAAAATGCAAACTTGAAAGGGAAGAGGCACATCCGATTTCTAAAATTAATATGGGCGCAAGTTGAAGAAATGGAGACAAGAGAAAATGTTGAGCGAGTTGTTGAAGGCCTTCAACCAAATTCTGATTTGAGGAAGTTACACTTAGAGGGTTACATTGGTGCAAATTTCCCCAGTTGGTTGATGACTACATACTTGGTAAACATTGTGGAACTCTCACTTCTCAAATGTCACAGGTGCGTGGAACTGCCTCAACTAGAGAAACTGCCTTTTCTTGAGGTTCTCACTGTTGATGGAATGGATTCTGCAATGTATTTCTGCGGTAGTTCTGGTGGAAAGGATTCGGCTACTCATTTTGCATCACTGAAGCAACTCACCCTCAGGAATATGCCCTGTCTACTGGGATGGTCAGTTAATGAAGATCATGGTATTCTTCCTCGTCTGAAGAAATTTACGTGTGAGGCATGTCCCTCTTTGAATAACTTGCCATATCTACCCTCTCTCAACTCATTAGAATTGTCTGATTGTAGCAGTGAATTACTAGCTGAGACAGCAGCCAATGTTACCTCCCTTACTCATCTTATGATCAGTGGATTTTTGGAACTTATACACTTGCCTGAAGGGTTGCTGAAAAACAATATAAGTCTGCTGTCTGTAGAAATTAGAGATTGTCCAGAGATTCGAAGTCTTTCGAGTGAGCTGAAAGTTCTTCCTTGTATCGAGTCATTAAGCATCAGTAACTGTAAGAATCTCAGTTCTGTGTTCGATTCCTGTGGACTTGGGACTTTGAAGTCCTTGTCCATTCATGGTTGCCATAACATTAGCCTGGAAAAAGGATTACAAAATTTACAGTTTCTTCAATATGCATCACTCTCTGACTGTGGAAACTTGACAACCTTGCCGATGCCTATGCAACACCTTACGTCTCTCCAAACTCTGCATATATGGAGCTGTTCTGAGATGTATATGCTTCCAGAATGGCTAGGAGACCTCAGTTCCCTTAGAGAATTGGAGCTGTGGTACTGCGGAAAATTAAGTTCTCTACCAGAATCAGTGAAAAACCTAACCAAGCTTCAGTTTCTGTCTATATGGGGCTGTCCAAATTTGGGATTAAGATGCAGAAAGGATGTTGGAGAAGATTGGTACAAGATAAAACACGTTCCATTCATCAAGATTAATGGTCCATATATCCAAGCTATGACAGGTAATTAATGCATTTTAGATCAATTACTTTTTCTGGTTACACTGAAACAATCAGAATATTATATATTACTTCTCATTTTGACTGCTACCAGTTTCAAAATAAATAAATATTACTTCTCATTTTGTTCAACATGAGTTGATGTTCACAGAAATAAAAGAGAAACATATTGAATATGAATGACTTTATTATTGATGTACTGAAGGGGAGCCTGGGAGCAATAATAAAGCTGTCTCTGTGTGATCCATATGGGTCACGGGTTTGAGCCGTGGGATCAACGACTGATGCTTGCGTCAGAGTATGCTGCCTACATTGCATCCCCTTGGGGTGTGTCCCTCCCTGAACCTAACCTGAACGCGGGATGCCCTTTACTGAAATGATTTTTATAATATTGATTGAGGATAAGATGTTGCATCAAATTTAAAATTAATAATAAGTACTCGATAATTGCTGTATGTTAGTTTGACTTCTCTTGATGGTAGTTTTGTATTTAAGGAGGTGACTATGTTATTCGACAAGCTTAAGTTAGATAGTTGGTCAAACCAAAACGAAGGGGAGAAGTATAGTAGAAACACTGTTCTTGTTTTTCATTTGTAAAAGAATTTGTCCTTTACCGTTTGAACTTCATATTGAACCAACATTCCATAACCCTCTTTATTGATCAGGGTTTAGGACCAACTACACTCCGTGAGGCGTGCGCATAGTTAGAGTAATTGTTGTTAAATGTACATTAGTTATTTTGTTTCCAGGGGATTTTTATGTTTCGTTAAAAAATTGTATGTTAGTATAGAATAAGTGTGGGAGTTAAAGAACCTCTAGTTTGAGGGAGCCCTTGCTTTTTTCTTTTCTTTTCTGGATAACATTGAAGAATCCTTAAATTCCCTAAAAAGAGATTATTGAGTTTGGTTTCTTATCCAAAAGTTTTATTCAATTTGGTTTCTCAGTTAAAAGGTTCATATAGATTCATATTAAAGAGATCAAGGTTCCTGATTAAATACCATAATGCTATCTTTTTGTGTAGTTTATTATGCATCAACTGTGAATATTGTGTGGGAGTATCCCATACCATCAGGATTTTGGTGTTATTTGTACCTCATTCCACATAATGTATTAGCTACTCTATCCTTTCTTATCATACCAATTACAGTAACTTCTATTACTATCCTCTTGAGTATTCCATTTATGGTAATCCAAATGTATCACAAGTCCAAATCGAATGGCTCCTTGTGTCTTTTACCTAGACTAGAATATCTACTAATTATATGATTTTGGAGCTAAAATTGCTGTTTTAGTGAGCAAAGGTAAATAGTCATTACGTGCTTAGCAATTACGCCTCATTCATCTATTTCCTTTGAGACTCCTTCCATTTGCTATATGATCAGCAATGTGTTTTTTCATAGAAGTATACAAAATGCTAGAGAATTGTTACTTAGCCCCAGTGATTTTAGGCTCTCATCATATCTATTTCTTCAACATTTCGACTTGCCTAAGGTTAAGTATAATTCTTGGTTGTAGCAGTACTGGGGTAGCAGAAATATCTTTTCTCTAGCAACATAGTGAAAGTAGTTTTCTTTAGAAATCAACAGATAAAGCAAAAGTTTTAGAATTGGGATCCTTGTAGAATGTCTTGAGGGGTCTTTGGTAATAGAACCAAATAATACACGCGACAGCTTGACATGAATTTGAAGTAGTAAATTTTAAGCCTAAATATGAAAATTTCACTCATAGGATAGATCATACCCTAAATATGAAAGTTTCACTCGTAGAACAACCATACTAAACCATATCATGCAAACCATTTCACTACCAACTAGCATTACAAAAATGAAGTTGGAAGAACAAAGCTCTTCTTGCATCACTCGGTTGGAGATTTCATAACGATAACAACTCACTCTGGGAACAATTAATGAATGCAAGAAATATAGATACGAATAGCTCCCATATTTGGAATAATGTTTGTGCAGGTTGGAATCTTTGTCTTGAAGGTCTTTTCTGTCTAGTAGGCGATGGAGAAAAAAAATAAAATCTTGGAACAACTCTTGGATCCAACATTCCTTGGCACTATGTAACATGAGACCTTAACCCTACCTTTGTGGTGTAGAGAGGCTGCTTTTGGCACCTATGGTAAATAGAAATAAAAATTTATTTAACAATAAATAAAAAGTGCTTGGTATCCACAATGTTGTTACAAGGGTAACTTAATATACAACCCTAAACAACTAACAATAGTATCCTGCATCAAACTGTTGAAGTCAAATGGAACCCTCATCTTACGAACTTATATAAACTGAATGTTGATGCTAAAGCAAACCTTGGAATGAGGGATTATGGGATGTAACTAGAAATAGCAATGGGGGAATAAATTGCTGAATTCGCCACAAGTATTCCCTTATCAACTAACACATTTTGCAGAGATTATAACGCGGTTATGGTAGCATTGTCATTTAATTAATTGTTTGGGTCAGCTTGCACTCACCTCGACCATTGTCTTTTAATTTATACGTGTTGGAAGTCGAAAGAAAGGTAGCCAACATGCTAACTAATGGCAATGAACGTTATGCTAAATCTCAGTGATGATATTGCAGGTTATCCTTGACTAAGGTGGGGAAGCCAACCAAAGTAGCTGATGGACTAGCTAAAAATGGAAACAAAGCTGAATACCTAAGTTTCTTCCTTTTAAATGTTATCTGTTTTTGCCTCCTTCTGTATCTGTATGTTATGAAGGGCCAGTTAGTGTACTAAACCATTAAGTGGTTGTTTGGTAGCTGGTTTGGAGGTGAGTTATGTTGATATTAAATCCTCCCCACGTTTGATAACTAGTTAGGATGTAAGTTATTCATGTATAAATTTGATATGATATTTGCTTTGCAATTTAGAAACACATGTATAAGTTGTTACGAGATAATCTATATTTTATTTTATGGTGAATGGAAAGGCATATGATAGGAAGGAATATAATTTTGTTGCAAGGAGACAGAGAGCTAAAAAGTCCAATTCTTTTGGAGTTTTCAAGTTCAACTTGTTCCTACTCTTGTTTGAATCTGAAGCTCCAATTTGTCTCTTACTGCAAAGGGAATTTAGCTGCTGCTGCTTGTGATAATTTGTCTCTTTTTTTTGTTACAGTTTGCTTTCTCGTGACTTATTTGCTTTTACACGAATGATTAGTCACAATTCCTTTCAAGAGTCAACCATACTCTATAGCTTCTTTTTCAAATATTTGCAATAAGATAATTTTAAATTTTAGTTCTATCTTTTTTTTTTTTTTTTTAAATGACAACTATTCGTGTTAGGACATTCACGAATCTGAACAAAAAAGCACTTCATTGAGTTGAACAAAATAATGCACTGTTTAGATTAATCTGTTTGTACTCATTATAAGACAACTTCAAATCAGAATATAGACTCAAGGGTAATGGTCCAAATATGCTGCTCCATCCGCTTTTACTTGTTTATTAGTATCATTTTAACCTTCTTATTAAGTACTACTTGTACTATTCACTTCCCAAAATAATTTTAAGATAATTTAAAAAGTGTGCCAAATCAAACATGAATAAGTAAACGAGATAGTAGAATCTTGTGAAGTGATCCAAATGTATCATCTATTGATAATTGGAGCCAGATACATCCCTAGAGTTGCAATATTGATATTAGTAATGGTTTTAATGTATGCATTAGTATGGTTAAAAGTATACTAATTAGATGGATATATTTGGATCAAAAGTATAACAAGGATATATATAAACTTTGATAGTACATGATTATATTTGTGTTTTTTCCCTTTTTATTTTAATGATAAATTTAGTTGAAAAGTTAGGTGATTTTAGTTATACAAAACAAAATTTTAGCTACTAGGTGAATTTCGAGAAGCTCTTAGCTCCATCTCATATTTACTTTGGTCAAAATACAAGATAATTTTCTTTTCATTTTTATACAAGTCAAAAGATAATTCCTATTAATGTGCAGTTTAAGGTTGCCTGTAATTGCAGATTTAAGTAGCCTTGCTAGTCATCTGCATGCTTCCTTCCACTGGAAAAAGAGGGGGAAATAAAAGTCTCCTAAAATGAGCTAGCAAGGACATGTATAAATAAATTAATAAATGCAGTATCTGAGTTGAATAAGATGTTTATTAAGTATATATATTAAAAAAAATTAGACAATAGGTATCATAACTATATATGGAAAGTCCAGGGAAGATGAGTATGACAAGTAATACCGGTTATGATAAATGCACATCTATTATATATCATACTACTATTTAATTTAATACACCAATAAGTTTGGTGAGAATGCATCATTAATTGAGACCAGAACATGCCATTTCCCAAACAACCAACAACCAAACAGTTTCTCTTGAAAAATAGCTATTGTCATGGAATTTAAAATAAAAATCGTCGTGAAGTTTAACCTGTGGAATTTGAGACACGATAAATGTGACTATTTTTCAAAGACATGATCGAGACATGGCCAACGGGGGCTAATTCTGTGGATTGTACCTGTCAAACTTCTGTTGTTAACAACTAGGCATGTTAAGCTCAAATAATGGCCAAATCTCAATAAAAAACTTATGACTTTGAAAATTAGTATATTTTTACCTGAACAGAGATAACATAAAAATGACAAAATCCACTTCAGAAGAAAAACATGTTACTGAGATATGCCCAAGTTTTTCACAATAAAATAAGCATATTTTCTCTTATCAGCATTAGAATAAGATCTGTTCAGCTACTTTCTACATTTTGTAAATCTCATATTTTTCTCTTGACCAACAATCCAACATCATAGTACAAGATCTTGTTCAGCTACTTCTCTACAACATGTAAATATATATTGCAAGATATGTAGCATGTACACAGGGAGATGGATTTTCAGAAAAAACAAGTTTATACAGTTCGGTATGGGAAATAAGACAGACCCGAGTAAGTACAACTACATTCAAAATCAGAAGATGGATATGTCTAACATCCTGCAAGACCCTAGGCTCACTCCGAGTCCCTCTCTCTATTGCCTTGACTCCTCAATCTCAATAGGGTAAGAAAAGAGAATCCAACAATTGCTAAGGAATAACTTGAACTAAGAGAACGTTAAGTAATACTTGATCAATTCCCCAATAACGAAAGCAGAAGAGTAACACTGGTTGATTGTTATCAGAATCAACTCGAGCAACTACAAATACAACAAGCTTTCACTTGTTTAGACATTGCAAGATCTTAACTACTTTGAGTTTTGCAATTGTAGAAGATATAGATATACTCAAGAGGACCAAATTCTCCACAAAATGATCAATTTGTTGTTGAATGATCATGGTATTCATTTAGATAATCAATAAGATTACATCACAATTTCGAGGATGGAAACTACTGAGCGTTCCAAATGATAGTATGTAAATTAGTTTGATTCAAATTATATTTGAACAGATGCCAACAAGGAAAAGGTGGATAGTACCATGCTTAACATATTTTATACTGCAACTTTGTCCTAGTGATTTGGGCATATTGATACTTGCATCAACAATAAGGAATATTTCTGTTTCCAGGACCACATATATATCTGCAATAAGGTATCTTAGATGCTCAGAAAAAGAATTTTTGAACACCTTTACACTGAAAAATCTAAACACAAGAGCTCAAATTGCACGTCTGATGAACAAATGAAAATCTTATGTACCTTGTGAGGGCCAGTTACCTCTTCCAGGATGCTGGTTCATTCGGCTTGCAGTTAAATGAGTTATGAAACAGCATTATAGGTTTATCTTCCTTCTCATGAAGTTCCAATGAGGATTTGTGATCCATATCCTTTTTATGCAGACAAGTAAATATAAGCATTGCCATCAATGAATTTTGGCAGAAGTGAGTAACAAATGGAAGTTAATCATTTGTCACTATTCATATATATCAACAATTGAAATACAGAAGAATTTGTGAAAGTACAACAAGTGTGCTTTTGAACAACATACATGACCAATCGATCGAATTTACTAATGCTCTACAATAAGAGCCTAAAGAATTCGACACCCCTACAATACCTTAATTCCATATGATCTGAAAGCAAGAGAAGCTTATAGGAATAAGCTTTTCTTGCTCATTAAATCAGAAAGAGATTCCAAATGACTGTCCAAAAATTACAATGCTCTACAAAGATTGGCACCAGAGCTGAAGCGATTGAACTAACAATTCTTTCAGCTCTTCAATCCCTATCTGAATGCTCACCAACTGAATTATTTCTTCTAAAACGGGATGTACCTCCTCTGCCGTTGCTGTGAACTAAAGACTCATTGTTTCTTCTACCAACAACTGATCCGCTTACATATCTGCAGCTCAAAGCTCTACTGATAGATTTTGACTTAGGTTCAACCCCATCACCCTCTCCACGAAATTCAGACTGCCCCTCATTTCCAGCCATTAAATCCATCAAATTGCTGCGCAACCCCAAGTCAGAGTAAACTCTTGGCGAATTCCATAGTGGCGTTGCAAGTCTAGCATCTCCACCATCCCAATCTCTTTGCTTACTACCTTTTCCCCTCAAGTTCAACTGGCTGGTTCTCGACTCCACAGGTCGGCCCACGGTCTCAACCATCAAACAAGGATTGGTAAAACCATTCCAGGAATGTAGAGGTACCAACTTACTCAACCCACTCAAACATTCAGCCACCTCCTTCATTGTTGGCCTCCTCTCCCTACATGGCCTCACACATTTTGCAGCCACAACTGCCAATTGCTTTCTTAAACCAGGATCCTTGGGAGGTGGAATCCTTGGATCGTATACAGCCAAGAGCTTCCCTCTTTTTATCAATGGAATGGCCCAATCCACTATAGAGGGGGGCGAATACGCCACATCGATAGCTTTCCTCCCACTTATAATCTCCAACAACAAAATCCCAAAACTAAAGACATCAGTCTTGGTGCTCAAATTATCAGGGGTCACATAGCATGGATCAAGATAACCCATTGTACCAGCAGGAGGAGTAGACCTCAACCTAAAATCATCAAGATGACACCTTAATGCTAACCCAAAATCACCCAAACGGGCATTGAAATTCCTGTCTATCAACACATTAGCAGACTTAATATCACGATGGATTACAGGAGGACTCAAAGAATGGAGAATATCAACAGCCTTAGCAGTTTGTAAAGCCATTTTCATCCTTCTCCCCCAACTGAGTGGACGAGAATTGGAATGCAGTACATCATAAAGGGTACCATTAGACATAAACTCAACAACCAAAAGTGTGTCATGAGAATCAATAGAAAAACCAACAAGATTAACCAACCTTGGGCTCTGCAATTTCGAAAGAATATCAATTTCATTCTCTACCTCATTACAATTCTCCTGCCCAGATGTCGAGGTGTTTCTAATTCTTGGGGCAATTCTCGAAGACCTCTTGACAGCAACAAGACGGCCATTACGAAGCATCCCTTTATAGACAAGTCCATGGCTACCCCTGCCAAGAAGCTTTTGGTCAGAGAAACCATTAGTGGCTGCTTCAAGATCTCTGTAGTTAAACTCCTGGATTTTGATGGGTTTCTCCTTTTCTTGATTATGGGGTTGATGGGTTTTCTTCGGAGTAGCCGTACAACTCTGAGAATTGGAAATTGATACGGAAGATTCAGCTTTACATGATAGATAACCCATGAAGTTTCGATTTTTTTTTCTTTTCTGTACACTCACAAGCTTTAGGTGTGTTTTCACATGTAAATATTGGCAAATCTAGAACAAAAAAGAGAGCTTTTTGATGGGGTTTTTCAGATGAAGAGCTTTTCGGTTTCTGGGTATTGCAGATTGGTGATAATGGTGATGAAGGAGAGAGAGGTGTTGCAGTGATAATGGTGAAAATGGGTTGCCCACTGTCCACTGAAATGGAATCACAAGAATTGCACCCTCTTATAAGGTATTTATTTTGGCTTAACAAATAGGGTAAAATAATGGGGGATGATTTATGGTACTCCAAAAATTACAGAATTGATCATTTGTATTGGAAGATCGATTAATTTAAATTTATGTTATATAAAATCTCATTAGAGGATGATTTTTTTATATTCATGTTAGAACTCGAGATTTTAATTAAGAAAAGATCATATTATCCGCATTGCCATATCATAATCTATACTAGACGTTAATTAACAACTACTGCCATGAAGTAAAGAATACTGCGTGGAAAACCCACAAAAAGTGGAAAGTATATTCATGGAAAAGTATTTTTTTCTATACTTCCCAAATATTTAATCAGACAAGCTATTTGTTATTGGTGTGGTAAATTTAATGATGGTTTCATCCAAAATTTGCTTATGTACAACTCGAAATTGCTTCAACTCTATCTTTATTAAACTTTTGATCTATTCATATTTTTGTCGTTAACTAGTAGATTATCTCATACTTATTCAGTTATAGAAACTTCAATCTATATGTTTAAATTTTTTTGAGAGAAACAAAAGTTTAAATTTATCTTTCGTTTTTTTTATTATGATTTAAAATTACGATCAAAGGTAAAAATATTTTTTTTCCCTAATAATAAAGAATAATATTAGAACAAAAGTCTAGGGGGTAAAAGTCACTCAATTGTGAAAGAAAACTAAATTTTTTATAACTTCAAATATGAAAATGAAAGGAAAAGTGGTGGGATAAGTGTGAACTAAGGAAAGTAGAGGGATGAGAAGAAATTTCCACATTTTTCTTCTAATTTTTCGGACTTTAGATTGCTTAACAAAGTGAAAGCAATAATGTAGAGGGAAAAAGCAATTTTTTTTTAGCCACAATAAATTAGATAAAATATAAAAAGAATCAATGGTATCAATCCAAAATATTGTTTATACGACCTGAACTCTCAACCGTAATTAACCATTTAAATTAAAAGTTAAAGTGTATAGATACTTAAAGCTAGTTGCACATGTTGAAAGAACGAAAGTTATTGAAATTAACATGTTGGAAGATCAATCAATCAAAAAAAATTATGACTGACAATACTATTATAAGTTTCTCTCGATCGAATGTATATACATAATCTTCATTAGCCAATTCATTTTCTATGATTTCTTAATTAATCAAGACTAGACGTTTTTGAGAAATCATACATAAAATTTAATAGAAAGCCATCAAATACACTATCTATGCCTAACATGTGAAATAAGGGGCCGTTTGGTTACTGGTTAGAGTTATGCAAGTATTAGTTATGCAGGGTTTAGTTATGCAGGGTTTAGTTATGCAGGTATTAATTATGCAGGGTTTAATTATGCAGGGTTTAATTATGCGGGTATTAGCTATGTGGATATTAGTTATGTAGGTATTATTTAGTTATGCAGGGTTTAATTATGCGGGTATTAGCTATGTGGATATTAGTTATGTAGGTATTATTTAGTTATGTAGAGATTACAATACATGAATTAT
>JAJOOE010013095.1:0-13677 GCA_036250405.1 Solanum raphanifolium | reverse complement strand
TATATATATATTTTTTTTTTTATTTTTTTATTTTATTTTATTTTTTAATTTTTTTAAATATGATTTTAAATGTGATTTTTTCAAATTATGTAACAAATCCACTTAATACTATTTTTTAAAAATTGCTCTACCCATTATCTCTAATCTCTATTTATACACAAATAAATTCAATTAAAAAATTAATGGATATATTCTTCTTCCAAGTAATTTTTTTGTTTAACTATTAGGAGTACTATTCTTCTTATCTTCATCTTTTTTGCCATTTGTAATATTTGGTGATTTTTATTGTGATTAATATTAATAATATTTTTTAGGTTTGTGTGTTATTTTGGCATCTTTAAGATTTTCAATAAAGAAAATAAGCGTACAGTTTCTAGATTTTTTTACCCAACAAATAACATTGGGAGGAATTGTAAGTATGAAATTCACCAAAGACCAAATCTTTGATCCATTTGATAAATTTTAGGGAAGAGATTTCGTACTTGAAGTGTATGCACAAGTATCAAGTATGTATTGAAATTTTACTTAATTTTTCAGTTCTTTTTTAGTTTGTAACCATCTTCAAATTCAATAGAACATGCAATTTCTATATATAAATTCCGCTTTGACTTCTTATTTAATTTATTTTGTTTCTTTTTTGGTGGATTTTTTAGGTTTTGCTTTCGTTTATATGGAAGTTGAATGAGATTTTTATGAATATTAGAATATAGTACAGTTTTAAATTTGATTTCTGGATAACTTTTTAAAAAATATTTATTGAATAAAAATGAAAAAAGAAAGATAAGGAGAAAGGTGTTCCAATGAAAAAGGGAGTTGATGCATAGTTTTTTTGGTATACTTTTCAAATTGTAGTATTGACTTGTGACTTATAGTATCCATTTGTCTTTATTTGCCTATTTTTCTAAATTGTTTTGTTCTATTATTTATCAATAGAGAGATCAAATTCATGCAATTATTAGAAGGTTTCTCGATCCATGTATTAAATGTAATATTTAAGAACATTAATTTCAATGTTCAAGTTTTTTCATACTGACAATTTTTTAATTTTTTTATATGTATGATGAAATGAATATTTAACTGAAAAGTCATTCTTTAAATAGTGTGTTGAAAAGTAAAGCTGTGAAAATGTGTTGTTTATATCTTTCATATACAATAAAACCTCTCTAAATCTATATAGACGGGCCATTCAATATTATTATTTTGTAGAGGTATTATTTAATCAATAAATTAATATTTATTAATTTAAAGAGTGCTTCGACACCAAAAAAATTCTTTAGGGATGAAATTTCAAATAATTTGAAAGAAATCACTTGTGAAAATGTCATTCATGCACTTGAAGTCAGGATTAATGATCTAGGTTACCGCAATAAAATGGATGTTAATAACCTATTGAATAGGTGAAAATGATACATGTTTAGAGGTCTAAAACTTAAAACAAAATGTGGATATCATTGAAAAAATAATGTTGATGATAAAGTTGAAGATGATACAATATCTTTGGAACCAATTATGCGTAAGGAAACACTTGCATCTAGAACTCTTCACAATTTTATGGTGCAATTAGAAAAGAGAACACTGAAACTTTTGGATGCAATAAGAAAAATTAGAGATGAGCTTTGAGCTTTAACTAGATTTAAATTTTAACAAAAAACCAGAACATAATAGAATCATATTTCACTAATTTTCTTAGATATATTTGTACTTTTAAGGAATTATTAATTTATAATATTAATGGGATCATATATTTATATAGGGGTCTCCTGAAAATATATTATCTTATATCTTATCGAAATGAGTGATTTTTTCCATTGGCCCAAGTAGGGACCAGAGAAAATTATTATCTTAGAGAGATTATTAATTAACCGAGTATTAATTTAGTGAGCTTTTACTGTAATTTTTTTATAAATGATAAATTATTATCAGTGGCATTAAATTGGATATTGTAATAAAGTTTGTTCTTAATTAATTCTAAATATTAGAAAAGTACTATGTATACATGCACTGATAAATGCTTTGTTTGAAAAAATCTTCAAATAAAGTTTCAACATTTTTGTTTTTTTTAGAGTTCTTAATATGCTTACTATATGTGTGGATATATATATATATAGAGAGAGAGAGAGATATTTATCGACAACTTGTGCATTTCTTGCCCTGATGTTTTGAAGCAATTAATTGTTTGCTTAGTTTTGTATTTCTATGATGGATGTGGATTTTTGACATATGTACTTGCTATTATTTGATTACTCCATTATAATTATTAATTTTATCGTGTTTTAATTGTAATTTTTTCTACCTACACTCGATAAAATATGCCTACTCAGAATGAACTCATCAATAATAAGCAATGAAGATTGAAAGTTGGAGTTATAAAAGATAGAACGTACCATATCACAGATATTCATACATCATATTCTTTATTGAATTGATTATTCAAGATAAGAAGGTACTAATAAACAATTTAAGGTTTTTCTTACATTTATTGTTTTTAAAGTTCTCTGTTGGATTATATTATGATTTTAGAGTTCTATCATTTCAAATACCCATAACGTTTATTAGTTAGTATGTCTTACAATTCCTTAACGCTTAAAAATATTCTTTCAAATAATTGCTTATTAATCTTCTATATATAAGTTGTTTAGTCTAAGCCATTATATATTATAGATAAAAACTAAAATTTTCTGATGCATTTTTTTAGCCGAAGAAAAATTTCAATAAAAAGGTACTACTTCCTCCATTTATTTTTAGTTGTTATGTTGTGCTTTTCAAAAATTTAATTCATTGCACGTTCAGATACTTTTTAGAGGTGAGTTTGTTTGTTTTCAGAACAAACAAACAAATAAATTAAATATGTTAATAATTATTGAGTCCGGAACCTAAATAAGCCACACAAAAATAAAAGTGACCAAAATAAGTCACTACTTTAGTAAGTAACTAAAATAGGCTTAGTGGAAGAAAATATTTCACTTTATCCAATATTTCAAACGTTTTCCGTTAGTCTCATAACGTGTATATTTTAATATATAACGAAACTATTTCTTACACCTTGTAAAATGAAACTATTTCTTACACTTTGTAAAGTGGAACTTTTTCTTAAAAGTGGAAGAAAATTTTACACTTTATAAAAAGTTACTTTACCTTTTCACTTTCTTCTTCTCCCCTTTCACTATTTCTCTCGTACAATTATTTGTTTGAAGATAGTTCACGGTTTCATTTGTCAAGATATAATTATACTAAACGAATTAATAGAATTTTTCTTACAATATATAATGGAGCGTGTTGTGAATCCTGGACCGATTAATCGTACACTTCTTCTCTCTCAGCATGAGCATAAATCATAATTGTTATGGAAAGGTGAGATATCATTTAGTAGCCTTATGAGGACGGTGCACATGAATGATGCCTGGAATTTATTTCGTTTGCACCGACATCATAGACATGTTGAGAAGATCTTACGTAGGTCCGGACTGTATGATGTAGTTGGTGTGGGAAGGATGCAGTATGACCGTGCCCTTGTTATAGATATGGTTGAGCGTTGGAGGCCAGAGACTCATTGCTTCCACTGACCTTTTCGTGAGGTCACGATTACATTGCAGGATGTGCAGGTCTTGTTTGGTTTGCGCATCGATGGTGATGTTGTGTACATGCAGGATGTTGCACGGAGGATTCGTCTATGGCGTACTTTATTAGAGACACTCACAGGATGCGCTATAGCACCTACTAATATGGATATCGGCGAGTCAGGTGAGGATACATAGCATTATCGGCTACTTGTGAGATCAGTTACAAGTAGATCCGATACGAGATGCTACTCCAGTGGAGCGGGTTGAGAAGATTGTTAAGCTTTACATGCTTGTTATAATAGGGGACATCTTATTTCCGAACATGTCGGGAAACCTTATTAGCTTACAATACTTGGCGTTCCTAGATCCCATCCACAACGTAGGTAAGTACAGTTGGGGCAGTGCAGTGTTGGCCTACTTGTACCGTGCACTTTGTCGGGCATCTATCGGTAATGTGGTTGATATTTGCGGATTTATTCCTCTCCTTCAGGTAACCTTACTAAAGATTTAAAATACATTCAAATACAAAGAATCTTTAACATTACACCGTACAAGAATATTTTTTCTATATTCAATTTTTTAAAATATTTAAATTACTTGATATCATATTTTCCAATCAACAACTTGATATCATATTTTCCATAGACATGTGTTCCGTCGATCGATATAACAGGAAGACAAAACACAAACACATCAATGCATGGTTTAAAAGTCCAGAACACATAGTTGAATACATCTTCAATGACATCGACACGCTACTCTGTTTTCCATTCAACTATTGTTCCAGGATTGAAGTGTTTCAAAGCTTCCATGAACCTCGGAAACTCGGCAAAAGAACCCTCCCAAGTACCATAGAGTTTTTCAAAAGAACGCTTGCGATCAAGATAGGTTTTTCTTCTGCTTATCGAAATGCCATATGCTTTAAGAACGGCCGTTTGACAGTCTTTGATGGGAAACTTGAAAAAGTAAAAATAATATTAATTATCAAAAAAATAATGAATATTTTCTTATTAAAGAAAAATCATCTAAGGATAAAATAGTACCTTGGCACTTTTTCTATATCAACACGGAGGATGTTAGCAATCATCTCAACATCCAAGTTGAAATGTCCATCGCGGCACGTACCCATATCACATGTATGTTTTTTAATGTATCTTCCAACTTTCCACATGTTAGTATGTTTATCATTAAAAGAATTCAGCCTAAATCGACATCCTTGTTCTACACGCCTGCAAACAAGTCGTCGTGATTTCTTTGTCGATTTAATAGAAAAGTACTTCCTCGCTATCTTTAAATGTAAAAGCTTAATTGCTCTTTGAAACTGCTTCTTTGAATTGAATAACATGCCTTTTTCAATTTAAATAGCACCATTCATGAAATCTTCTGGTTCACGCCACGTACGTTGTGATGTATATTTATCATGTGTATCGCGAAAGATATTTGGACCATCTAGGAGATGATCAAGATAAGGAATTTCATGATTACGAAACAGACTCATGGACATTGATCTTGGCGATCGATTGGGCATCAAAAAATCATCATCACTAGATGATGCCTCAAATGAAAAATTATCTCTTGATTCCTCAACATTAGGCAAATCATCATTATCACTAGCTGAAGGTGAGCCGTAATTTGAAAGGTCACGATCATCGATATTCACAGGATCAATGGGCTCATCTTGTGTGATATTTTTCCTATATATGTAAAAAAGTATAATATTTGTCTCATGCAATTAACTTACTTAAATTAAAAATCAAATGTTGAACATACCGATAATCATCTTCATCAAAAGTAGGCGAGACATGAAAATTTGAGGATGTCCCAACATTTTTCGTCATTTCAAAGTGTGAGGACAGACGAAAATAATTATCTAGTCCATAGCTTGGAGCAATATTCCTATCTTGCTGAAGTAAACCGCTACAAAATATATAATAATAATAATAAGAATAAGAATAATAAATCATATAAATTAATAAAATATTGACAAAATCAACAAATAATAATAGAAATATATTTATTGAGCATTATCGGTCACTTTCATTGATAGTTTCGTTCAAATCAAAATCATATCGACCGGTAAGAATATTTTGATAATGAGTCATGTTAGGAAAATTGGTAGTTTGAGTTATCGGAAATCCATTAACGCTATTATGATTTTCTAATCGGGGATGGAATCGACCGATAAAGGAGAACGTTGTTGACTAGTCTTAGGCTTCTTTTTAACATAGATTTCAAGTATTGTTAACTTGATTTGATCTATGTAGTCATTTGGAACCCTCAAAAAGTCGATCAACAATTCATCATTATAGATAATCCACTCTCCAAAATTTACTTGTCCTTGTGATAAAAATGAAGTAGGGTATTTTCTAACTATAATCAAATTATAATCAGTACTATTTATACCAATTCTTTTATAAATTGATGAAAGAAATTTATGATATCGAACATTAATTGAATATTTAGCATTGTATTTGGGAGGACAATTATATTAAAGGCAAAAGTACTCATTACCCCCTAAACTTGAAGTTTTTTATTCGGTGTACACCTAAACTAAATTCCATTTTAATTACCCTCCGAACATGTTTATTCCTCCATCGCGTACACCTTTATTATCCATCTGGCGTAGAAATTGACAACACACTCTACTAGGCGCGTGAGAAAGTGATTTTTTACTACATCATAAAGATACAATGGTAAAAAATATAAAATCTCCATTTTTCTTTAATATTTGGCATATTTTAAAGATTTTTCTCTCTCTATTCTCTAACTATTTATTCTCTCTAATCCTTTCTCCCTTTTCAAATTTCAGAATTTTTCTCTCTTTTTTGTTTTAATTGCTATTGCTAAATTCATGAATTATAATAGGAGACTTGTTTGCTTATGTGGGACTCCTCCAATTCTGAAAATTTCATGGACAAATGACAATTCCAGACATAGATTTCTCGGTTGTAGACACTATGGGGTATGTATTATTTCATATTTTTTTGCTTTTTATTTGCCAAGTTCGTATTATGTAATTTTTTTAACTATGATTTTATGAAATGCAGTCCTCATTACAAAATTCTTGTAAGTTTTTCAATTGGTATGATCCAGAATTTCCTAGCCAGGCGAATACTGTGATTTTGGGTCTGTTGAAGAAGACCAACAAACAAGAAAAACAGTTGAAGTGTAGATGGATGTTGAAACTGATTTTGGGCATTAGTTTGATATGTAATGTTATATTGTTCTTTTATTTAGTGTGTCGTTGAAATTTTTTTTGTGAATGCAATTGTTATTAACGCAAGGTCTTTTGGTTCTAGGGTTCTCATTTTGTGGATTAGTTTGGTTTGGTGTTTTAGTGATGTATGTTTCTGCTGATTAAAGCTATATATATATATATATATATATATATATCTTTGTGTATGTTCAATTGACTTGTCCTTTTTTCATAAGACTACAGTTACATGTAATTGGTAATATGATAACAAAACACAAAATAATAACATAAAGGCATAACATAACTAGTACTTTCTTGATCATCAAACACAAACATCATAGTGTTTAATTGTTTCAACCAATAACCACAATAACTTAAGTTAACCATCAAAACAAAAAACAGTCACTACTTTAAGTTTGGTTGAACAACCACACAAGCACCAAACACAAAACAGACACTACTTTAAATTTGGTTGAACAACCACACAAGCACCAAAATACAAAACAGTCACTAATTTAAGTTTGGTTGTTACAACCACACAACTAAGAAGTTTTCTTTGAGGGTGATTTCTCTTGGCTTGTGCCCTTGTTTGAATTCCAGCAGCTTTTGATCTGGTTTGAATACGACGCATAACACTTTGGACTTGAAGTTCTCTTTGAGTCATGGCATGTTTGCCTTTCCACTTCAGTCCCTTGGTATGTTTAAAAACAATATCACATGTCACATGCGCAGAACTCACCACACCAGTATTAACCCTCCTACTGCTAGACAATCCTTGCTGCAATATTAACAACATAATTATTTTGGGTCTCACATTTAAAAATTTAAGTTTGACAGTTTTATAGGACACTTACATTAATACATGTATATCCAGTATCAGCAACAAATACACCTTGTCCAACCACTTTTGGCCTCTTCTTGTAACCACTTTCTGCACCTCTTCTTGTACCAGCCTTGTTATTGCTTGCTCTTTCATATTGACCTCTACCCCCTCTTTTTCCCAGTGGTGGACTAATGTGAGTAGAAAAAGAATACAACAAGAGACTAAATTAATAAGTAACCTAATCTAATTTATAAAAGCAAATTAATGTGAATGTACCTCTTGAGTGGGTGTTGGTGTAGCTTAGGTTTAGAACTTTTTTGGACAATTTCTCTTGTTATGATTTGCTCCTTTGAAAATTGAACATGTCATTACTGTCCCCATTCTTGGCAACTTCCCAGCTTTTCTCACTTCACCAATTTCTCTTCTTCTGCTCTTTGGTGGCCTACCAGGCATTTGCTTTGCCTCAGGTGGTTCAACCATTGGGTTTCTGCTTTCAGGACACATTTTCATGTTTGGGACTGGTTGAATGAAATGAGAATATGTCTTCAGATATGTCTCTTTTCTATACCAGCTTGAAATTGCTTTGCAACTACATTTCTGTTGACCCAAGTTCACAGTATACTTGTATACTCCTTCTAACACTTCAAATCCATCATCATCATTCCATTCAAGGTTGCACTGCATTGATCTTGTTACATTGATATTGAACACCATCATTTCAAATGGAGATATTCCATATGTCCATGTTTCAGCAAATGATCTTGACTTACTCACCCTACTCATCACCTTAACTCTAATTTCTTCCAAGATAGTTACAATGGTCTTGTTCTAGGTTCAAAGATCCAAGCATTGAAACTCTCTGCCATGTTGTTATCTATACTATCACATTTTGAAAAAAATTGGAAAAAAACTTTGCACCATTTCTCCTTATTGTATTTGATAAGGGCTTCAACTATACCTTTTCCCAACTTGGATAGGGCATTTATATTGTACTTGAATTGTGCCTCAAATTTTGATCTAGTGCAGACCCAAAATTTCTTCCTTCTCTCTATGCCTCTGAAGTTTTGTGATCAATTTGCTAATATGTGTCTAGCACACATTTTGTGCTCACATTCTGGAAATAGTTCATCTACAGCAGCTATTAGTCCTTGTAATTGCAAAGCAAAATAATAAAGATAGTTAAATTTTGATCAAATTAAATTAAAGATAAACAAAAAAAGAAAATTCAGTTACCTTTTGCATATCACTAATGATAGTGAGCTGGGAACCATCTTCTAGATTAGGATCATCTTGTAGAATGGTCATGAACCATTTCCATGTCAACTTCCTTTCAGTACCAATTACTGCCCATGCTATTGGATACATTTGGTTGTTTGCATCCTTAGCAACAACTATCAAAAGTTGACCCTTACAAATTCCTTTAAGAAAATACCCATCCAGCCCTATACATCTTTTGAATCCTTGTTGGAAACCCTTTTTCATAGCATCAAAACATATATAAAAAGAGTGAAACTGCTTCATCCCATTTTCTGATTCTGAATCTTTAAGCTTCACAACACAAGTGCTATCAGGATTTGTTTGGAGTAACACATCCCTGTAGTCTAGGATTCTGTTAAATTCTGCCACACGATCCCCCATAATTTCCTTTAAAATATTTTTTCTTGTTTTTAAACAAACTGTCTTGCCTACATGAACATTCAACTCTTTCCTCACCAAATCTTGTATTTCCCACCCTTTTATACTAGGTTGAGAAATAATTCTATCTTTCAGATACTTACATAAAAATTTTGAATTACACAAAATATTATTGGTGGTCCTAGTACATCTGTGCATTGGGGTTGTATATCTTGATAGTGAAGTTCTCACTCCTTTCCTTTCTTGCATACAACAGCCATGGAAAATCACTTTTACACTTGACTCTTACTCTAGTACTCTCATTCACATATTTGTCTAACTCAACTCTTTTTTATAGCATATTTTGTAACTGCCTCTCTAAATTTCTTTACACTTTCAAATATCAAACCACACTGTCATATTACAACATCACAAGTAGAAGCATATATCACTGTATTATTCTTCTTTTTTCCCCCTTAAACTCCCTCCTTCAAGTTCATCATCAGAAACAGGTTCTACTTCATCACTTTGAAAACTATCAATCAGAACTGTCATAGTATGGCTCATCCTCTGTTAGCTTACCCTTGAAATTTTTTTTGCCTTTTTCAATATCTTCATACCCTTCATCAAGTCCAACTTCACCTAAAAAACCTTTTGATTTTTCCTTCTTCTTTCTCCTCCTACTTTCTTTAAACTTTCTCACATCTTCCTTAACAATCTTCAATCCTCATGCACATCACTTCCATAGTCAATAGACTGGTCAGAACAAATAGAATCACTGTCTATGTCTTCCTCTGCATTTTCTTGGGCACTTGGTTCAACTTCTTCTTGAATAGAAGATTCAGTTCCTTGTTGGACAGTAGGTTCAACTTCTTCTTCAGTATCAGTCCAATTTATTGAAGAATAATCATCATCAGTTTCTTGTTGAACCCATACAACCCCATCATTCTCAACTCTTTCACTAGATGGAAAGGAAAAAGAGGAACCTAACCCTAGAAATGGTTGTTTTGGCTGTGCAGTTAAAGAATCATCAGATTTTCCATGTGCATTAAAAGACTCAACCACTTGACTTAAAGATTGACTAATTTGACCTTCACTGGGACCCACATCCTCCAGAATAGTGTAATCACACACATAAATATCTATTGTGTCCCCATCATGCATAAATAATGCAATGTTACAAATGTCCATGTCATTTTTCAATTCCACCAGATCACCCCCTAGAGATGGAACTGCATAAGTTTTTCCTAACTTACTAATCCCAAAAGACTTAGCATAATTTGCAAGTTCAGGAATTGACAAATGATCTTCATCCACATTCTCTAAATATTCAGTCCTACCCCCAACATATACTGGACCTACCTCACTCACCAAGATACCCCCAAATTTGAACCTTAAATTGAGGTACTTAGTAGCCATAGTGTCAACCTATAACCACAATAACAATCAATCTATTGTACAAGGCAACAAAAACAAAACATATGCAACAACAACAAAACAGAGGCAACAACACCAAAACATACACAATAACACCAAAACAGAGGCAACAACACCAAAACATAGGCAACAACACCAAAACAGAAGCAACAAAACCAAATTTAACTCATAAGCATACAATTATACAAGGAAATTATAATAAACAGTACAAAAACACAATTGGTACTTAGTAGCCATATTACTCAACAACATACAAATATACATAGGGAAATTACAAAATACCACACCATTTAACAATACCAAAATAGAATATTAAAATAAAAACCCTAGAATCTTAATTTTACTAAAAAGCCCTAATTTTTTGAACTAATTACCAGAAACCCTAATACTCATGCATGCATAAGCTGAACAACTTCATAATAATACATTCATTAAGTGAAAATTCTAGTTGAAAACTATCAAACCCCTAATCAAAAACTCAATCGGAAAGTATGGCGAAACCCTAGTCAAATTACGGCGAAACCTTAAACGAAAAATATGGCAAAATATAAATGAAAAGGTAATGGAAACAAACAATAACACATCATAAGAGTGGATAATAACTTACTTGGTAACAATTTCAGACAAGATCGAAAGAAAATCGACCAATCGACCAAACGCTTCACGAAATCGAGCAAGCCTTCACGCCTAAGAACATCAACTGACCCAAATCCAGAAAGAGTTTCGCGAAATCTACCCTTTACTCCTTTGATTACACTTCTTAGAGAGCCAAAATTTTTGAAATTTGTCTTCGTCGATTACACTTGTTAGAGCTTAGTGAGAGGTTTAGAGCTTAGTGAGAAGCTTAGTCCGGAAGTTTTAATCTAGGTGAGAAGGTTTGACATTTAATTATATAGGTGGCTAATATTTATATAGGTGTCATGCGCGTGTAGACACGATTGAAGTGATCGGACAATAAAGGTGTACGCGATGGATGAATAAACAAGTTTGGGGGGGGGGGGGGTAATTAAAATGAAATTTAGTTTAGGTGTACACCGAATAAAAAGCTTCAAGTTCAGGGGGGTAATGAGTACTTTTGCCTATAATAAACGGTATTTTCGTCATGTATAATTTCACCATCCCAATAAATCGAAACTCTAACTTTTGGATTTGAAGACATTTTTTTGTGATTGAAATGAAAAATAGAAGAATAAAGATGTTGAAGGTGCTATGTTTGAATGTCCTTAAATAGAGCTTGAAGGAGTTTTCAGAATAAAAAAAAAATACATAATGTAATAATTTTTTCTGTTTTTATGATATGTCAAATCAATATAATTGTATGATAAACACTGCAAAAGCTTCATAAAGAGATACAATTTAAGCAAAACGTGAAAAATATTCCTCTTTGAAAAACATAATTTTTTCTTCCACTTTATAAAGTGTAAGAAAAAGTTCCACTTTACATAGTGTAAGAAAAACTTGCACTTTACAAAGTGTAAGAAATAGTTCCATTTTACAAGGTGTAAGAAATAGTTCTATTATATATTAAAATATACACGTTATGAGACTAACGGAAAACGTTTGGAGTATTGGATAAATTGGATTTTTTTTTCTTCCACTAAGCTTATTTTAGTTACTTACTAGAGTAGTGGCTTATTTTGGTCACTTTTTATTTTTTTGTGGCTTACTTAGGTTCCGGACTCATAATTATTATTGTCAAATTTAGACAATACACTAAACTTATAGATTTATTTAATTTCACAAATATTCTACTATAACTATCAAGCGGTAAATGTTAACCTTCTCTCAAATAAACTTTACAATATTATTTTATAATAATTTAAAATTTAAAATTATCAATGAATCAATATTTACGATTGTATTTAATTATTAGCTAACCGCATAACGCGCAGGCACGTATACTAGTTAATACTAATGCAAAAAGAAAATCAATTCAACACTAAGAATGACAATAATATTGAATATTTATTCTTTAGTTTTACATTGGTTTAGACAATTAAAATACATAATCTAATTTTAATTGTCTTTAATATTAAGTCATGTAACTAATACTTATTAAATTTATTTTAGCATGATTTAGTACTTTTAAATTATGATCATTTTCATTATGACCTGTTAATTTGTAATATTTATTTTTCGTGATTTCATTATTATTATTTTTGTTGGATATTTTAGTGTCATTAATCATATCATATTTTGTGTTATTTTCTTAAGAAACACCTTAGATAGTTGTATTTTGGTAGGACTAAAGAAATATTTGAAGTACAAGTAAATTATATGTTTGTATGAATACTTTACTGGGAAAACCTAAAAAAACCCGAAAATTTGAAAAACCCAAAAAAAATCCAAAAAAACCCGAGGTTGAAAAATTCAAGTTTTATTGGTTTGGTTTGGTTTATAAATTTAAAAATCTGACACAAATAGTTTGGTTTGATATTTGAAAAATCTGAACCAACCCGACCATGTACACCCCTAGTATAAACCTCTCTTTAGTTCTTTTTGAAACCCAAGGTGTTACACTTATATGAGATTTTGGCACTAAAACAAACACTTTTTTAAATAGGCAAAAGGGTCTGGTAGACCCTTATACTTGACTCGAATTGTAAAGTGGACCCTTTAACTTCACAAATTTTCAACTGGACACTTCAACTCAAACAAACAGAAAATTTTAAGTCCCTTTGACCATTGACCAGCCTTAGGTGGCATTAATTTAGCTGAGTTGGAAAAATGCGTGTTACACACGCGAAACATGAGTGTGAATTGAATTAAAAAGTTAAGAAAATTAAATAAAAATAATAATAAATTTACCTACCTTAAAAAAAAGGCAAAAAAAGAAAAAGAAAATCCCTTTCTTCTTCAAACCCACCCACCCACCTTTTTGGAAAATAGTAGATCTCTCAACTGCTATATTCATATCCTCTCTATTATCGATTATTTTTTCTTGAGATCTTATTTTTCCTCACTTTTCAAATGAAAACAACACGTTCATCAAAAATCCAAAACAAAAATAATTGGAAACGAAAGAAAAAAATCTTCTCCAAATTGAA
>JAJOOE010013094.1:0-32777 GCA_036250405.1 Solanum raphanifolium | reverse complement strand
ACTATCAATATTAAAAACAGTTTCATCAACATGCGTATAATCATCTGTATTTATTCTTAATTGAGAAGTTTTTTTAGTTTTAGATTGAGAAGTACTACTGGTTTTTTTTATTTTTCTTGGATTTTGAGCTCCATAAATTAGTGATCGAATCAACTATGGTTGTTTTACCCTTGTCAACATTGTTTTTACCGGAATTCATATTCAAATATAAAAAAGTGAGTAAATTATATATAATACGAAAATGTAATGCAAAATTTTAAACAAATAAATAACTAAATAAGTAGTGACTAGAGACTAATTACTCACAAAATAAATAATTAAATGCAAACAAATATATAACTAAATGAAAAGTGAGTTGGAACGAATGTACCAAACGTCTACTTAAAAAAGTAGACGTGTATGACTGGAAGCCGAAAATTGAAAGTTGAATTTTAAAGCTCCAATTTCCAAAGACCAAATTCGTAATTTTAACGAGAATAAGAGAATTTAGAGAGTAGAGAGTAGAGAGAGTAGAAGATATTTTTGTGAGTGAAAAGAATGAAAGATTAGGGGTATTTATACTTACAAAAAAGGATGAAAATGTAGTTTTAAGAAGATTGGGGTATTAAAAAATGTTTGGGGGGAAGGGGGGGGGGGGTAGGGAGGTGTAAAGGGGAGTTATGGGGGTAAAAGAGCCGTTGGTGGGGCCCAAAACCCGTTGCCCAACGGCTCTCAACAACTATAATTTGAAATTTCAGATTAAAAAAAAAAAAACTGAACGAACCGGACCGAGACGGACCAGTAAATCTCGGTTTCCGTCTCGTTACCCCTCCTGAACCGGCACAATACCGGATCGAACCGGTACTATCCGAAACCGAGACGGAACCGGTAACGGACCGAAATTGGTACCGATACCTCCCGGTTCCGTTGCCAGCCTTACCTTTTTCTCAATAAGTGGATCCTGGGGTGGGGGTGGGGTCGCTCCTATTGGTGTGCTCACATTCTGAGCTCCACCTCTAGTGGGTGTTGTCCCTCTTCCACGTCCTTTCGTTGTGGGCTCAGTTGCTAGCTCCGTTGCTAGAGCTACCACTCTTGCTCCATTGCATCTAGTATTAACCATATGCGTACAAAAGTATGAACGAGATTCGATATCAATTTGGATCAGCATATATCAATTGGAATTACGTCATAGCACGAAGAAAGAAAGGAAATTTTCTAAAGTTTTGCAGCCTCTACCAGAAAGTACAAATATCTCTGTACCGTTCAACATGACTGTGCTAGACTAGTTTTGGTATAACGAGATCAATGAACCTAGGGCTCTGATACCATGTTTGTCACGATCTAGACCATTGTGAGTGACACCCATCCTAAACAAACCGACGGGAGAACCATCTAACCCGAACTAACCCACTACCATTTAAACAAATAAGTCTTATATATATATATATAAAACCCAATAATCTAAAAACAGCCATTGCGGAAATATCCATAAGAACTGAAAGTTACCATACCAAAACTTTAAACAAATCCAAAATGGGGGTGCAACCCCGAAATTAAACATAACTCAGTCAATAGTCCATGTTCGAGCAAAAGGACAAGAAAACATAAAGGAATCTTTGGAAGCCTGAAAGACAAAGCTCACCCTTGGACTTGAAATGAGATGTCTCTCAACTGAGGTCTCGGATTAGCCTCTAGAAGATTCACTACACTCAATAAGAAAAGAAATAAGTGCGGTATCAGTACACAAAACACCATGTATTAGTAGGTTCACGCGACCAGTCTAACATACACACATAAGTAGTTCATAACCCAATAGAAATCATAAGGCAATATACAATATAGCGACAAACATCAATAACACTTAAACTCTCAATAACATGACATGAAAACCACAAACTAGAACTAACCAATGCATAACATGTCTTACATAATCATAATGCAAAACTGGTCCTCTCATGGAACCTCAAACACATATTTGGTCCTCTCATGGAACCCAACCCCAACTACAGTATCACACTAGACATGGTATCTGAGCCAACCGTCAATAATCATACCATACATGGTATCTGAGCCAACAAACAATGTCATGTATTGGCGTGGTACCTGATCCAACCAACAAGCACACCAAGCATGCATAATCACATTACACTATAGCATGCATCAACACATAGCACAATGAATAAGACTACATGAACCTACAATTTACTATCACTAGTTCATTTCACCTGCTTCCTATTACATATTGCACAATATGACACTATAAGCAATAAACATGCACTATAGGCAATAAACATGCAAATATAAAATAACCTGGAAGAATACAACCATCACCTACATCTAATCAAGACCCTTGAAAATTTTAAATAGCTCGAGTTTTCCCTTTGCGAAGTGCCTTACCTTGTTCAAGGTCTAAAATAAGCAACACAAACAATTATCAATCAATAATGGCCTATTAATTTACCCGAATTACTAACAAATTCTAACCTTGGCCAAAATGTGATCATCTTCCCCAACTTAGGGCTCCTTCCCACCTAGTTTCTAAGGCCTAAGAAATAATCAACAAGATTAGGGAGTTGAATTCTTACCTTTACTAGTGATTTTCGTGGAAAAATTAATGCAGGCTGCCTAAAATCGCCCTTCTCTGTTTTCAAGGATAAAAATATAAAAAATAGGGGTTTTGGGCAGTTTTTTGCATAAAATCTCAATTCGGCTCGCTATAGTGGCCCCTATCTCGCTATAACGCCGCTATAGCGACACTTACCTTGCTATAGTGGTCTGCACACTTTGCTATATCAAGGTGCCTTCCACTATTGCAAGGTCGATGAAAGTTCTACGACCTCAACTTGTAAAAAGGCCCTTTTTAGAAAACAAACTCTTTCCTTGACGTCTCGACTAATATCCTTTGTGCCAAGTAAAATTTCGGGAGTTCTACTAACTCAAATTCAATTTCAAAAGGCCTTATGGATTCCTTAATGTCTTAGCTACAAGTATACATTAGTCAAATCTAAAACAAGACCACACTCTTCCTCAGATGGCCCTAGACCTCACCTAACCCAGATTTCATCTAAGGCTAGCCTAGCCATGAATTTTCAAGTTACTACCCAAAAAGTTTTTTGTCCCAAATTCCTGTCCAATAGACCTATTCATAACGACCGAGTCAAGTTGTTACAACATTGAAGTAGTAACTTGAAAGTAGAAATAATCAACCATGTGCAGAAAAGCAGTTTAAAGGAGAGACACAATAAATGAATCATGGACACCCGATCTCATATTATAGAAGTAGTTTTAAACAGAATGTTGTTGTCATATGATATATTGAGATGTTAAGAAAATATTGATGTAAGACAAGAGTATATGAGTATTTGAGAATGGAAAACCAAAACTATGTTAAGGGAAAACATCTTGCTTTCTGTAAGATTATCAATTGGATGTTGTTATAATTTAAAAAAAAAAAAAAAAAAAAACTCAAAAAAGATAAATACAATTACATGCCTGATTTATATATATATATATATATCCTACTTTTTTTTTTTTTTTATAAAAACAGCTCCATTTCAATTATATTTCAAGCTTTTTTAGGAAAAGTATTCTTAAACAACTAAAGATTATTTGCAAAAATAATAACCACACAATTCTAACTTCAAAAATTTCAAAGAAAGTGAACAATATTTGTACTAGTATGTAATGACTCATACATGAGATCTAGGTTATGACATTATGTGTCTATCTATTTGAGATATTCATTTTTTTTAGGAAATTTTATTGTATGTTTCGGATAAATTAGTCAACTTGAGTTATTTTTTTGATGTTTTGAAATAGTGGGTATAAAGCCGTATAGAAAAAGTATATTCAAATTCTAAATATTCTTTGCAATAATATGGCCAAACACAACTGCAACTCCTACTTCAAAAATTTCAAATAAAGTGATTTTTTTTTCATGATCAAACTCCCACTAAATTTAGATTTAATTTCCTTAATTTTTAGGTTAGTTACATTTTTTGGGCCTTGTCTGGGTTTGGGCCAGTCCAATTACTTTGTAGGACTTAATTTTGTTTTCAATATATCTGGCTCACAAGGCCAAAAATTTAATTTTAAAAAAACAATTCACAATTTTTTAAAACAGCAAAAACAATTTACTTCTTAATTATCTTAACACAACTGTCTATTAAATGTGTAGGTTTGAAAATAATAACATGTTCACATCTCTTTCTGTTTTCACTAATTTGTTTGGTAGTGTGCTATTAAAAGAAGTTTATTTATGATACATGAAAAAAAGATTCTATTTAAAAAATAAAATAAAATTAAAATCTTAATTTAATTAAAAATCCCCCCTTCATTCATTTTTACTTGACCAATTTAAACTTTATACACCCATTAAAAAATAATAGTGAATAGGAGTATTTTACTACAATACCCATATATAATAATTGATATTCAGTCAATAAAAAGTTAATGCTAAAGATAAAAACTTGTTTTTATTTAAAATTTTAATTCTCCCTCTGTCACTATAATTACTTGTCCATTTTTGACTTGATACACCGATTAAGAAGATAATAATTGATATAGTCAGTTTACCATTTTACCCCTATATTAATTAATAGGATTTCAAAATCAATTTACTCATTAAAGATGTTCTACCTTTTTCAAAAGCATTAACTCTCTAAATAAATTGAGGGTATATGTATATATATGTAAAAAATATTGTCTTTTTTGATTTGTGAAAAATGCCGAATAAAAAGGGACAAGTAATTAAAAAATAAAAATTAAACAAGTAAAAAGGGATAATAAATAAAAAAGTTAAAGTGTAGTTACAATATAATTGACAAATTAAAAGTAAAGAAGATGAAAAAGGAGTGTGTATTAATATAATGTTGACTAAGAGAGTGAGCCATAAATAACGGTTATAAAACGTAGGAAAAACAGAAATAGATATAATCTGATTTAAATGCTGTCTCTTGTCCTGTAAAATGGCGCCTCTTGGAAATGTTTATTTTTTGACTATAAATAAACTAGTCCCCTTTCATTTCTTGTTCACACAACTCTTCAGAAATGGAGATAATTTCTCCTTCATTTCTTCCTTTATACGATTACCAATCCCCTCCAATCTCCGATGATGAATTTAAACGATTTCATACAATTGATCGAAAACTTTATGGGAAGTTGCTTAACGTTCTAGGGCGTGAACCTGCTGAATCGATGAAAGTTATGGCGTTTTTCCATTGGATTGAAGGAGTTGCAAAGGATCGCTACTTTGTGGCTAACCTTTTTGATTTTTCATCTCAATTGCTTAACAAAATTGTGGATGAGGCTTTAATGTGTGTGAAATGCACGGAGGATGATAAGTTTACTGGATATAATAATTATCCTGAGATTTTTTTGATTCCTAATATTTTGAGGCGGAATTTTACTCTCAAATACTTTTATGATAATCGGGCAAGTGCTATTCGCGGTATCACTCATTCTCTTAAGACTCTTTGTTTTAGGGCTTTTGATGATATACATGTTGTTAAACAGCCAAATTATTATACTAGGTCAACTTTGTTCCAAACACCAAATGATGTTATCAACAACCCTAGTCCTTATCCCCCCCCAATTGGTGCTGCTGCTGCTGGTAATCTTATAGAATCTATGATACCTAGTGTGAACATGATCGAAGAACTAGGAAACATTAATAGTAGTAGAATGATGTCACTTATCAACCCTAGCCATTTCTATAGCGGTGCATCCAACATAGAAGCTACTAGAATGAACCCTAGTCATGTATCGGGGGTGGCCGGTCTATCGAGTCTAGAAGAATTACCTACTAGAATGGTGCCAACAAATTCTTCTCTTGTACCAAGTGCTAGCGCGTTAAACATGGATGAATTTGCAAGGGTGGCTAATAGATTAATGGTGCCAATGAGTTCTAGTCATGTACCAAGTGTGGGTGCATCAAACATAGAAGAATATGCAACTAGGATGGTGCCAATGAGCCCTAGCCAGGTACCAAGTGTACTGGGACCGGTTGTTGGTGCATCAAACATAGATGATCAATTAGCAAGGGGAGCAACTAGAATGGTGTCAATGAACCCTAACCTTGTACCAAGTCATGTGAACATAGAGGAATTAGCAAGGGCTGCTGCTACTAGGATGGTGCCAATGAACCTTGTACCAAGTCATGTGAGTGCATCAAACCTAGAAGAATTAGCAAGGGCTGCTTCTACTAGGATGGTGCCAATGAACCCTAGCCATGTCCCAACTGTGGGTGCCGCGGGTGTTGGTGCATCAAATATAGATGAATATGCAAGGGCAGCTGCTACTAGGATGATGCCAATGAACCCTAGCCATGTACAAAGCGCGGGTGGTGAGATGCTTGTACGTTATCCATATGGTGTTCCAAATCAAATGGTACAATATATGCCACCTTATTATAATTATCCTCGATATGGTTCTTCAAGTGGAAGTGGAGTTTTTATTCCTCAAATGTTGCCTACTCCTTATAATTATCATCATGACATTGGTGGTATGAACATGGATATTTCTGAAATGTTTAAGAACAACTTGAACTTTCTTGATGATGAGGCTGAAATTGCTCCTGAAGATAGGACTGTCTTCTTGACATTCTCCAAGGGCTATCCTATTAGTGAAGCTGAAGTCAAGGAATTCTTCACTAGGTAATTTATCTTTTCATTCTATATTTATAATCATCTAACACTTAACTTGAATTTGATCCTTCTATTAAGTTTAGTTAATTTGTTAATCAAATAAAAAAAAAAAAACACTTGTGGTGGTTAGCTTAATACCTATTTTGGCGGACATTTGTAATAGAATGATTAAGGGGTAAATTAAGCAACATAGTCATTTTATTACATTTTAGGTAATTCTTAAATTAAACCTCATTAAATAGAACAACATAACTTATATACAATTGTGTGTTTACATTATTACGCGTCTTAATTCGCGATAGATGGTTAGATCTTTGATGATATATTATAAACCATGAAACCAATTGCAAGTGCGGAAGGTATGTACTGTTATAGAGAAGCTAATCAAGTAACTGATAGTTTGACTATAAATGTTTGATTGTTGTCAATGCACTGATTCAGAAACAACCTCTCTCTACCTCCACGAGGTAATAGTGATGTGTAATGGTGGGCTTATGATTATATTTTAATTGTGTTGTAGGAAATTTGGAGATGATGTTGAAGCTGTTTACATGCAAGAGGTTGCGGAGGATGAGCAAGCGTTGTATGCGCGGCTTGTGACTCGATCTCCTGCTCTCCTTGAGGCTATTGTAGATGGTGGAAAAGCAAAGTACAACATCAATGGGAAGCATGTCTGGGCAAGAAAATATATCAAGAAGCAAAACCCTAAGATCATGTTTCTGGGACAAAGCAGCTCTTCAGTTCCATCCACTTCACCCTAATTAATGTTAATGTGCCAGTGTGCTAACTTGAGGGGTCAGGGTTTTAAGATGTAACTTTGTTGTAACTTTACTATTATGCTTGTCGATGTTGTAATCTGGATTCTGAATCTGCCTTTATGTGCTGTTTCGAATAAAACGAAAACCTTTTGACATGCCTAACTATATATATATATATTTTTTTTTTTATTTTTTTATTATTGTATACAAATATATAGGAGGGCGGCCAACTAAAATAAAAGTCCCTCTTGTGTATGATTGGTAAGCAAATATTATTTCAAGAGCGTTTATATGTTATTTAACAAAACGTTATGGAGATGGGTAGGCATGGAGAGTGACGGTTAAGGGTGGTGTGGGTGGAATGGTCAAGGGGTGAAGGTTGGGGGGATTGCGTGGGTGGGGAGAGATATATACAATAAACTTGGATTATGATGACTTATGCAACTTGTTTTCTTACTTTCATAGAGAAGTCATTTTCCTCACTTTAAGGAGCTTGTTTTCCTAGAAAAAAATATTTTCCAATCCTTTTGATGAACCAAAAATAGAAAAATTGAAAAACATTTTCTGAAAGTGAGTCTTCTTCATCTTTCCAAGCTACAAAGGGTGCTAATACTATTTCATTCACGTCTGATCGTTTTCTATCTTGATTGTGTTAGTGTTTGTCCTTATTCAATGACGGAGTAAATATTTTTCAGTATATGGGGTTTAAAATATAAAAAAGTAAGCATATAAAAAGAGTCAAATAAATTTAACGTCTACTATGTAAAACGAAAAAAAATAAAAATTCTTAACCCTAAACGTTGCATTGTTTCACATAAATTTCACAAAAAATCATTTCATGAAATTTATTTTATTCTTATTCTTCAAATGTCACAAGTTTTTCAGTGTTAGGAATTATTTGACATTTTCATTAATGTTGGCAAATAAAAGTGATATTACTTGTCGACGATTTTTGTCAAATCATGTCACCATATTTAGTTGCGACATGAAGATATTTGTTTATCTAGTCTGGTATATATCTTACTATATATAAAGCTGGACAAACTTGACACCTCCTTTTGGGCATGATTTAAAAAAAAAAAAATCCTTTTCTTTTAAGCCTTTTTTCTTTATTTTACTATTTATTCCATTTAGAGGTAGGGGATGGCATTTCAGTGTATGAAACAGTTCAGTACTCAAATAAATAGAATTGTGCATATCTTATTAAGTCTTCTTCGCAATATGAAAATGTTATTGGATAGGTATTTCTATTGCTTTAGACTGCGTTTTCTCTTCTTAGTTCATTCAATCAACAATACAAAAATTACTTGAAAACTAACTTTGATCCATATACCATCATATGTACTCCAATTTATTTAAATAATACTCAAAGTCGATATTATTAAAAATATTTAAACGTTCTTTCAAGATAATAAATCTTAGATATGTAAAACGTGTGTTAAAAAGTGAACCTGAAAAATCATTTATCTTTGAATGTGAAAAAATAATAATTAAATTAACAGAAATAAGTATTTTTAAAAATGAATTGATGGTGGAATTTTCTTATCCACTGTCGGGGGATAGTAGTTAATTATCATTGGATGTAATGTCGCTAAAGGCTTTAGAGATATTTTAGGAAGAATACTAGTATTATTTTTGGTGTACGTAGTGTTATATAATTAGACATGACATTGCATTCTTCATCTTCCCATTCCATTTTCATCATCAAAGTTGCTTTCTAGCTATATTTTGTTTACATTGAACCAATTCTGAACAAGAAGTAGAAGTTTTTCTTAATTCTGCTTGCTTAATCCCCTACTTCGTTTTCTGAAATTGTCATCATTGAATATGTCACTCATCTCATGTAACATATAAGTAGAAATACTTACAAAAGAAATTAAAGGGGAACTAACTAGTTAATGAGCCAAATATGTATATCCTCATAGTTGTATTCGACTGTACTCAACAATTATTTATTTTGCGGTTTTGAAGATTAGAACCTTGCCCCCCCTCACTCCTCTTTTTGTAATTTCAATGAAGATGAATTGTCAATGACAAAATCTGAGAGACCCAAAATTCATAAATAAAAAAAAAACTAATGAGCCGAAAAACTTATCTAAAGATAAATGAAGTACGTACCCTCCACAAATTCCTTTCCATAACTATAAAAATTGACTAGCTAAGAAGAAAATTGTCATTTATCGAGTTGAAACAACATCTTTGCTTCTATTGAGAGATCATGAACAGTAATAAAATGTCCTATTAATTTCCTCTTGGAGAAAAAAGTTTTGCCAAGAAGTCAACACTTGATGATTGGCTTCTCTAAAATAGTTAGTATTAGAATTCCTTGGAGGTATGGAAAAATTCGTCCACCAAGTTTTTTTTTTAATTTGCAAATTTTTCCTCAGTTAGTTAATTGAGTAATTGACTAATATTATGACAATACTAGATAGTATATATATATCATTATGGGAGAAATTGATCGTTGAAATGATAAGGTCTAAGGTTACGTTCAACATAAGCTTTTCTTCATTCATAACATTGTACAAAAGGAACACATATATCTACATGAGCTTTTCAAAAGTTAGTAGAGGACCATATATACTTATCCAATCATTATTATACTTTCTTACAAGACATATTTCATAAAACAATAACTGTCATTCTTTTACAAACTAAAAAGATATTTTACAATCATTTTAATCAATCATAGGAAAATTGAAAAATATTTTCTGGAATTGAGTCTTCTGATCATCTTCATCCGAGCTACAAAGAGTGCTAATACTATTTCATCCATGTCTGATATTCTTCTATATCTTGATCGGGTTCGTGTTTGACCTTATTCAATATCGGAGTAAATATTTTTAGACTGAGTTCAAAATATAAAGAAGTAAGCACACAAAAAAGTCAAATAAATTTAACATATTGTACTATATATAACGAAAACTAAATGTCGTATTGTTTCACATAAATATCATAAAATCATTTCGTCATTTATTTGACTCTTTATTTCTTCAAATGTCATAAACTTTTCAGTGTTATAAATTTTTTGACATTTCCATTAATGTTGGCAAATAAAAGTGATACTTGTTGACGACCTTTATCAAATGTCACCAATTTATCTAGTTGCGACATGAAAATATATTTTTTATCTAGTATATATCTTACTATATGAAGCTGGACAAACTGGACGCCTCCTTTTGGACATGATTTTTTTTAAAAATCCTTTCCTTTTAGAGATTAACTACTATTCACTGTCTGTCTATGAACAAGAAAATTAATACTTATTTCTTTTAAGTTAATTATTATATTAGAAAACTACCATTTTTTCGGTTTTAAAAATAGATCGTTTATCTTTTTAAAATTGAAATTGATATTTTTTGAGTGATTAATTTATTAAGATGACAAATATTTATCCTCAAACAACTCAAGTGAAATAATAGCAAATATGACAACAAAATTGTTCTTCTCCAAGCTAGTTCCATAAAAAATAATATTGTCCCGACAATTATTTACATTGACCTAGTTACATAATAATTCAAAGGTATAATGATTGAAAAGAAGTTTTTTTTTTTTATAGAGTTTTAATCCAAACATAAGATGAGATGAGAAACAATGAACCAAACATTTCGTAAAAATAAACTCTGCACTATTAATTTCTGCATCATTAATCCCTGCAATATTATTAATCCTTATGTTGCTAATCTTTGTACCAAACGACCCTTCAGAGGTAGGGGATGGCATTCCAGTGTATGAAATAGTTCATAACTCAACTAAATGGAATGACACTTCATTGTAAGAAACGTTGGATTACTCAATTAGGCAATATAATTTGGTGAAATAGGGTTAATTACACTACAACAGAAATAGCTTTTAGCAACAATAAATAGGGCTAAAGCCTTTACATGCATTAGTTAATTGTTATTGGATCCAATGTCACTAAAGGCTTTAGGAGATAATTTACAAAGAGTGTTAATTGCAGTTAAAAATATATGCTTAGTGACAATTAAATTATTGCCACTAAAAATTATTTTTGATATAGTGTTAATCAGACATGACATTGCACTCTTCATCTTCCCCATCCCTTTTTTCTTAATTCTGCTTGCATAGTCCCCTACTTCGTTTTCTGAAATTATCATCATTGAATATGGTTAGTAAACCTAATTAAGGTGTGGGAGGTTTGGCTAGCTAGACTCTTCTCATGTAACATATAAGTAGAAATACTTACAAAAATTAAAGGGGGACTAATTAATGAGCCAAAAATGTATATCTCATAGTTGTATTAGACTGTCCTCAACAAGATGAATGGTGAATGAAGATGAATCTGAGAGACCCAAAATTCATAAATAAAAATAACTAATGAGCCGAGAGACTAATCTAAAGATCATATATAAATGAAGTAGCTAGCCTCTACAAATTCCTTTACATAACAATAAAAAATGACTAGCTGAGAAAAAAATTATCATTTATCAAGTTGGAAACGTCTTGGCCTCTGTTGAGAGACCTTGAACAGTAATAAAATGTCTTATTCCTCTTGGAGAAACAAGTTTATCCAAGCACTTGATTGGCTTCTCTAAAATAGTTATTAGAATTCAGCCTCACGTTGAAGCCCCAAAAGGAGAATTGAGGATTTTTCAAATAGGAGATAAAAGCGTTTTTTCTTGGAGATGGAAAATTCGTTCACCAAGTTTTTTCAATTTGAAAATTCTTTCTCAATTAGCTAAAAGGATGAAATTGACTAATATTATGACAATACTAGGTAGCATATATATCATTATGAGAGAAGTTGATCGTTTAAATGATAAGGTATAAGGTTACGTTTAGCAAAACCTTTTCTTCCTTCAGAACATAGTATAAAAGGCACACACATATATATCTATATAAGCTTTTCAAAAGTTAGTAGATGAACATATATACTTATGCAATCATTATTGTACTTTCTTATGAGACATATATATTTCATAAAACAATGACTATTGACTATCATTCCTTTTCAAACTAAACAAAATATTTTGAATTTTAAGGAGCTTGTTTTCTTAAATATATTTTACAATTATTTTAATCAACCATTGGAAAATTAAAACACATTTTCTGGAAGTGAGTCTTCTGATCATCTTCATCCGAGCTACAAAGGGTGCTAATTCATCCATGTCTGGGATTCTTCTATATCTTGATCGGGTTCGTGTTTGACCTTATTCAATTGTGGAGTAAATAATTTCAGTAGATCGATTTTCGGGTTTAAAATATAAAGAAGTAAGCATACAACAAAATCAAATAAATTTAACATATTCTACTGTATATAACCGAAAAAACCCTCTTTAACCTTAAATGTCGTATTGTTTCGCATAAACATCACAAAATCATTTCATGAAAAATATTTTACTCTTATTTCTTCAAATGTCATAAATTTTTCAGCGTTAGGAATTTTTTGACATTTCCATTAATGTTGGCTAATAAAAGTGATACTTGTTGACGATTTTCATCAAATGTCACCAATTCATCTAGTTGCGACATGAAAATATTATTTTTATCTAGTATATATCTTACTATATGAAGCTGGACAAACTTGACACCTCCTTTTGGACATGATTTTAAAAAAAATAATCTTTTCTTCCTTTTCTTTTAGAGATTAACTACTATTCACCGATAGTGAACAGGAAAGTTATACCCTCTGTTTATTTTCAGAAATACTTATTCTTTTAAGTTAATTATTCTATTAGAAAACTATCATCTTTTCGTTTTTAAAAATAAATAGTTTATCTTTTTTAAATTGAAAATTGACATTTTGTGAGTGATCATTTTATCAAGATGACAATTATTTATCCTCAAATTACTCAAGTTAAAAAATAGCAAATATGACAACAAAATTGTT
Source organism: Solanum raphanifolium (assembly GCA_036250405.1). Lineage (NCBI taxonomy): Eukaryota > Viridiplantae > Streptophyta > Magnoliopsida > Solanales > Solanaceae > Solanum > Solanum raphanifolium. The sequence goes on along the minus strand of JAJOOE010013094.1, from coordinate 19,545 downwards.
CTTCTTCTAGCTAGTTCCATAAAAAAAAAATATTGTCTGACAATTATCTACCTTGACCCAATTACACAATAATTCAAGGGTATAATTGATTTTTTATTTATTTATAGAGTTTTAATCCAAACACAAGATGAGGTGGAAAACAATGAACCAAACACTTGATAAAAATAAACCTTGCATTACTAATCCCTGTATTATCAATCCCTACATTATTAATTCTTACGTTATTAATATTTGTACCAAACGACCCCTTAAAGGTAAGGGATGGCATTCCAGTGTATGAAACAGTTCATTACTCAACTAAATGAAATGACACTTCATTGTAAGAAACGTTGCATTACGCAATTGGGCGATGAAATTTGGTGAAATAGGTTACTTATACTACCACAACAATAATTTTTAGTGCCAATAAATATGAATATTAATAAAGAGGGCTAAAACATTTATCTACATTAGTTAATTGTCATTGGATCAAATGTCGCTAAAGGCTTAAAGGATAATTTATAAAGAGGGCTAATTGCGGCTAAAAATAAGTTTTTAGTGGCAATTAAGCTATTTCCATTAATTAATTACCGCTAGAAATTATTTTTAATGTAGTATTAATTAGACTTGATATTGCACTCTTCATCTTCCCATACTATTTTCTTAATTTTGCTTGCATAGTCCCCTACTTCGTTTTTTGAAATTATCATCACTTAATATGGTTTGTAAGCCTAAGGTGTGGGAGGTTTGGCTAGTGTAACGACTCGAACCATCGTTATTTAGGAAAGACAAAAATCCGCGAAAATCTGGGCCATTGTCCCGCCAGAGCGGGCTAGATGCCACTGGGGCTGCGGCGCTACAGCGGGATAAGTTGCCGCTACAACGGGATAGGCGAGGCAGAATGTAATATACGAGAAATCCTATTTTCTCCATCTTCCTAAAATACCTAGATAAGTCGTAAATTACCCTAGAAACCTCAGAAAAGCCGCTCTAGGCTTGGGAAGGAACCTGTAGCCGCCCTACTGCTGCTAGCCTTGCTCGTCCTCCTCTTCTTGCCCTTCGAAATAGAACCTGCTCAAATCATTAGGGGTGAAAGGGGGGATCTATAGGAAGTACCTCATCAACATCAAATAGTGTCACTCCCGACCACTTGCACAGAGCCGTGATGAGACCAAGGAGTAAGAGCGCCTTCTTATTACCCCTATAGAACATCTTCCACTCTGAGATGATTTGTGCCCCCACGTTCAGCTGAATACCCTTTATAGCACACGCCACCACCAGAGCCCGGGGAAAGGTCATGTCGGTGCGGTTGTCCGACTGGCGGATCCTTCAAGACACCAAGTGAAGCCACCTCTTAGCATCCGGTAACCAGTCAACACTAGTAATGCCCTCTGCAGTAGCCCAGTAAACCTGCTCCCTACTTGTAGGCTCCACTAGGGTGTCCCTCATCCACTCCAGATCCATCTCCCTAAGCTTGGCCTTGTACTCAAGGTTTGGGACCTCTGGCACCTCTAGTACCTCATTGATAGCAGTGGCGTTCAAAGGAATGTCGACTCCTTGAACGCGGATGACTAGATAAGAGTCCTCCCAAAAGACGGTATGGAGGATGGCATAGAACTCCCTCACCCAAGTAGAGCGCGAATCTGGAGGAGCCTCAGTTAACGGAATCCACCCAAACTCTATCAAGTGAGCATAAAAGGAAGGAGCCTTTTCTTCCACATTATGCAATGCAAAACCCCTCTTGCAACAAAATCCCGTGTTACGGTAGTCATGGTGTCTCTCTCGACTAGCGACATCAGGAAACTGGACAAAGGGTAAGTTCTCATCGTTTTGTCCCACCATTTAGAGAGCCTGTAATGAGTTTAAGATAAGTCAGAACAGTGTAGACTAGTTGGGTGAGGCTAGACAAAAAGAAAGAATTTTCGGCGACTAAGGGTTAGGCAACTGGGCAGGCGAATCCCGCTACAGCGGCCAGAATCCCGCCAGAGCGGGATGATGCAGGCCGCTACAGTGAGATGCAGGCCACTAGAGCGGCCTTCATTTGGGACGAACACCAAACGCGAAAATGGCGTCTTTTTGTCCCAAAATCCCCGTTTCGATAGAATTTTAGCAGATCAGGGTATATCAACTATCCTAGAACATAAATTAGCATTTATTTCAACAAAATAACCCTTAATCAGTGCCCAATTTTGACTTTATGTCAAAATAACCTTTCAATTTCCCCCACCCATTTTTGTATAGATTTACCCGTGTTTTTACGAAATCCTTACCCAGTACGTTGTGTAAACATTGGGTATGTAAGGGAAGTAACCATGCTACGTTTTTCTAACATATTTAGCAACCTAGTTCAATTTTCAAATAACTACCCAAAAACCGTTTCGATTCGATCAGTTATGGCATGCAATCGTTGTTAATCAAGTAACGAATTAAAGAGTGTAGGGATTGAGAATTATACCTTGAATTGGCGATTCCGAGCGGTTGAGTTGAGAGAGAATTTGGGAAAATGAGTAAGAGAGAAAGGGAGAAGTGAGGGAATTTCGTCCCTCACTCCCCGTATACTGTCCCCCAATCTCCCGCTCTAGCGGGAGACCTGCCACCATAGCGGAAGGGATGCCACCCTGGCTGGCCAGGCTGTGGGGTTTTGGAAACATGTTCAATTTTTTCATGTGTTACATTAGTCTTCCTAGTCTAGGGGTATAATACCTTTTCATGCGTCAATTCAACTGAGAGGTCGTAATTAGTCATAGTTCCATGACAGATCGTTTCGGTAGTTGGGAGTATCCCAAAATTAGAACATGTGATGACCTTGCATTTGTCATTCGGGGACAAACGAGGGGTAAATTGGTATCTATTGTAACGACCCGAACCGTCGTTATTTAGGAAAGACAAAATTTTGTGAAAATCTGGGCCATTGTCCCACCAGAGTGGGCTAGATGCCGTTGAGGCGGCGGCGCTACAACAGGATAAGATGCCGCTACAGCGGGATAGGCGAGGTAGAATGTAAAATACGAGAAATCTTGTTTTCTCTGTCTTTCTAAAATACCTAGAAAAGTCATAAATTATCCTAGAAACCTCAGAAAAGCTGCTCTAGGCTTGGGAATGAAGGAGAAGGAGATTTCTAGCGTGAGGATGGTGGAATCTTGCGAATTCTTGGCCAAATTCACCATCTTGAATCCAGAAAAGTTAGAAACGAAGTCAAAAACCCCGTGCTACTGCTTGGCGCCAAGGTAAGCTAGATTTTATGCATTGAGTAGTTATAAATCTGTGCTTACTATATAATGTATGTAAATCAATAGTAGGTTATATGTAGACCTTCCTGCACTGGATGAATTACATGAGTAAATTCTAGGATTCAGTGTAATTGGGTTAGTGCGGTGAGAAGAGAATTTGATCATTTGTTAGGTTTTCTGGAAATTGCTACCTTGGATAGACTTGTTGTAAGAACTAGGGCATGAAATTAAAGTAGAACTAGACGAACCAATGTATGCTACATTTGATCCTTTGAATTGATGAACTTGAGAAACTAGGTGATTTGTGATTAAAACCTAACAAGAAATCCTAATGATGGACTAGGGCTGAGTATGGTTCAGTATTATTTACATGATGGGGACCGAGGAGTAATTTGTAGGTGATGGTGGTGATTTTATGTTTGTGTAATGTGTGCTTGTTCTTGCTTCATTATGATACTTGTATATGTATAAATGTTGCAATGTTGATCACACTTGTGGTAAATGAGAATTATGAATCGTTATTGCCATGAAATCATGAACTAAATGTATGATCTTGATGATGTACTTGTGATTGTGATTGTGGTGTTTGAATGGGGATCAGATTGCCACGTTCCGGCAAGCTAACTTGGATCGGATTGCCAAGTTCTGGCATACTATTGGATTGGATTACCACATTATGGCATAAACATGGGATCAGATTGCCACGTTCCGGCAAGCTAACTGTTTGAGTTTGGGTTCCATGAGAGGACTATTGAATTGGGTTCCGTGAGAGGACCAACGATGTGTCATATAAATGTGAGTTATTCGTTGATTGTGTACTTGTTGACATTAATGTATATGCTTGAGATACGATTGTGAGAAGTATTGTATTGGTCTATTTAGGTGGAAATTAGTGAACTCGTGCTATGCAATTTATAGTTGGTCGTTTCGTGGGTGGTAATGGCGAGAGTAGAGGTAGTGTATGTGAAGGGAATGGCTGAGTGGACTTCACTTTGGGGGAAAGGAGATTGGGTAGTTAATAAAGCTTGAATTGATGTATTATGTTACTATGGTTGGAGTAGGTGATGAGGTAGTAAGGTAGGACGTGTATGAATAGTTCATTTGGTGGTAATGTACTTGGGAAAATTCTTGCGTGTTTAGAATGGTCAAGCTATGATCTAGAATCCGGTAAGTGGGATGATATTTTTAAAAAAAAGGGGGTTAGTAGTTGAATGCTAGTGTGATTGGAGGTATTTCAATGAAAAGGGGGAAAGAGGAGGAGCGAGTGGTTTATTTCATGATCTTACTAGTTTGTTTCTTATATTATGTGGTGGGTGTCAGGTTGACCGATGATTCCTACCAGTACGTATGTTTTGTACTGATACTACTCATGCTATGTCTTTTGATATAGTCTGGATGCAAGATTGGTGACGTTTCATTAGGTGCAGACGAAGAAAATCTCGAGCAACTTCTGTTATTCCTTCCGTATGATGGGGAGCTGTGTCTTTTATTTTATTGTCCAAGTTTTACTCTTAGTAGCTCTTGTACCTGTTTCAACTAGATCCATGGAAGTTGTTGAATTTCTTTTTAAGTTTGACTAAATGAGTGTCTAAAGTTATTATTTATAAAAACTATATTAGTGTATTTATCTCTGTTCTTAAATTTTCCGCATGTTTTTAACTTTTGGGGTATGAGGGTTCTGCTACCTAGGTGTTAGAGTGGGTGCCCGCACGGCCCGGTGGGTTGGGTCATGACAGCTAGACTCTTTTCATGTAACATATAAGTGGAAATACTTACAAAAATTAAAAGGGTGTTGTAAAACAAAGAATTGGATGTACATGTGGATGGGGCCCACTCATCTTGGAGGCCAAGTAGATCACTGTAGCAAGTATACTATTCCATGTTTGAAGGCTTATAAAGCCTTCCATTCAATGTGAAATAAATATATATACAAGATAGAAGCAATAACATAATTACTACTCTCTCTTTCCTTTTGTTTGTTTTTTTAGTTTACTATTTTTGTTTTATGTATAACACGTTATCATAACGAAGTTCTAACCACATTTTGATCTCTTACTCCAAAGATTTTTTTAATTTAATTTCTTCACTAAGAAAAAATATATCATCATTGGGTAGTTTATAAATTTATTGATTTGGGTGATTAAAAGTAATATGTTTGATATAATCTCATATTGATTCCATTCTCTTATATTCTTAACTAAAATTCATTTGTTCTTGATCTTTTTGGATAATTCTATGTTACTCCTAATCGGCTATTTTCTTGAGATGAGATGAAATTATTGGACTAATTGAACCATTGCTAGTAAGTTCTTGAACATGATTCTTGAAGTTGAAAAGGTCAATAATATATAATATGGATTTTAAGAATTTAGTCAAGTTGTTGTATTGTTTCTTGTTCTTGTGATAATAGAGTATGATTCTTGAAGATCTTGATATTGCAATCTGCCATCATGAATAATTTATTGTGGCTTTTAGATATTTATGCAAACACATTTTGTAAGATGAGAGTCAAGGTAAGTCAAGTTTGAATTTAATTTTTGCTATGATGTTACTCTATTTAGAACCACATAAAGAATTTAATTTTTATCATCACTATACTTATATTGCCGACAATTAATAGATGTCCCACATAAGATTCATATTGAATCACATACTTATCAATAAATTGGAGGAAATACTTCTTAAATTACAAAAAGAATGATATTATTGTTCAATTCTTTTGTCTTATTGAAATCTGATTGCATATTCTCCATTTTTGAAAATCTCATATTATTTTTTTCCGTATAAAGGTTATGTGAGCAATTGAAAGAAAGTTGCAATTATTAAAACAACTCCACTCCCTCCTTGTGAAAGAGTTGTACAACTGTGAAAAAGAAAAGGGGAAAATCATAACTTGAAAAGAATTTGGCTTAGTATTATTTCTACTAGAATATAAAGAAATTATTTTAAAAGCCTCTTGTTTCGACTTTTATATTGAATCTTTTCTATATGAATGACTTATTGAATTACATGTGTTCTACAAATATTGAATACATTAAGTTGGTTTACCCCAACAATTTTAGACTTTGATTTGTGTAATTCTAACAATTTTGTTTCAGGAGAGAATTGAAGTACAAAGAAGCAAATTTATTTTGTTTCTACAGTGAATATAATATTCTTTTAAAGGCTTATGGGTGAGTCATATTACACCTTGAATTTTTACCTCATTGGTTAAGGGTAAAATGATGAATTCAAGTTTCATCGAATCAAGAGGGTAAGATGTTGGATTTAAGTCCTAATGCATCACAGTGATGACATAATGATGACTGAGCAAACTAATGTACTCTTGATGAAAATTATGAAACACATGATTTTTCTCTATTCTCAAAAACAAATGTGGTACCAGTACATGATAAGCCTAAAAGATGACTATTGAGATTTGTATAATGAATGTGGGTGTGACAAAAGATAAAATAATAATAGTCATCATTGTGGTAATTAAAATGAAGAACACTGTAATTTTTCCAAATAGTCCTTCAAAATTTGAAAGGTAATTTTTGTGATCAAAATGGTATGAAAGGTCATTAGAAACATGTTTGTTATGAGACCTAATAATTTGATAAGTTTATAAATCCTCCATTATCACAACTCACCCCTATGAGAGGTTAGAGAGAAATAAAGAAATTTTATGTTGGTATAAATGGTCATTGGTCAAGTACTTTTAGTACATCACAAATATTGTGGTACATTTTATGATGAACTATCAAAATGACAAAAGAAGGAATAATTCTTGACCACAAAAAATTGTCACTGATTATGTATCTATGTACGTCAAAAATATTTTTCCATGCATTAAACAAAAGGGAGAAGATACTAATGACAAAAGTAAATCAAGAAACAAGTTTTGTTTGTCATGATTTTGACCATGGCAACAATGATATAAATTTCTCTTTAAATGAGATGTTCACCACACAAACAATGTTATGAAATCTGTGATAGTATCTAATGTTATTTGTGAGCTTTGTGAGCTAATGTGCAACTACCCAAAGAAATAAAATTTCTCATGATATTGAAATTATAGTAAGTCTTGAAAGAAACTTTTTAAGTTTCAAAGAAATAGTAAATTTTTTTTATATTAACACTATAAAATATGAAAAGATTTAAGATCTTCATATAATCAAAGTGCGTTATAAATATTTATGTGAAAGATTACCCATTTTTTCATGTTGTTAGTGGTAACTAAATATGAGTATGATGATGGAATAACATGCAAAATAAACTAGAAGTTTATTGAAATAAATTTCAGTTGGCAGGACCGGTTGATGACCATCCCGGTTCAAATACGATACGAAAATAAATGAGAATTCATGTGGTAATAATAAATTCTTCAAGAATTCTCTTGCGTTTTTTGTTCTCATGATAAAATTATCACTGTACCAGCTAAGGTTGAGATTGTATCTCCCAAAATTTTAAAATATATAAAAAGGTGAATATGGGCTCGTTCACCTGTCATGTGAACCATTTACTATTATATAGATGCATCTGTGTTATGATCACATGTGCTTTATTATCAATTGCAATTTGATTTTTGCAAAGGTTGTTTGCTCAAATTGTTAAATCAAGAGCACATTGATTTAAATTATGACCCTACAGCCAAAGAAAATACAATTTAAGTATATTTTTTTCATTTGGAAAATGATTGTTTTGGACTTATTTTGTCTATATACCAAAATATAATGTTAGTGGGGGTACAAATGAATTATTGTGCGATAATAAAATTATAAAATATAAAGCACAACTTGTGTAATTGAAAATAAAGTTTCGCAAAAGTTTTGACATTATTTTATGGAGATGTATTCTCCTAAGGTGGATGCAATGAAGTTTCTTTCGACAATATATGAGAAACTTGAATATGCATAATGAATGGTTATCATGTCTAGCTAGACAGTAAATATTATATGAAATCCCCGAAGGATTTAAAAGGTTATAAAGCGATTTCATTGAATAATACCCCAATGGTTGTAAGATCGCATAATATAAAGATCAATTTTGATCTCATTAAAATGGTTAGAAAGTACCATGTCATAGTGCAATTGGTGCACTTATGTATCCTGCTATTATTACTCATGGTAAATAATTTCATTAGTATGCATGCAAAATATAACATCATTCTTATCGGTGGAGATATTATAGTGAATCAAATATCGATATAAATTATTTATTCTAACTAATCATGTCAAACTTTATAGATTATGAAACTGCAAGAAATCATTTGTTTATACAAAGTTTTGATCTCCAGAAAGCTACCAGTATTCATGTAGAAATATTGTCATATCATATTATTCTACAAGACAATCAATTTTATTATCATGAAATCTCTGCCACTTGGCTATTGCTACAAACAAGTCAAACGAGCAATTTATCTACATCGACAAGGTCACAAATCAAGTGATTGTCAAGGATGTATTTGGTTGAACTCAACATATTCAACGGACAAGAAAACGATATATCATGATAAGCTCAAGGATGCAACATATTCATGAACGTGATTTAGCCACAAAGACACAATCAATATCAACATTTAGAAAGCCAAGTATAAGACTGAGAGACACCATTTACAAGGGCTAAGTGATGTTTTAACAGGGGAAGTAAATACGTGTTGCACTCTTTTTCCCTTAACCAAGGTTTTGTCCCATTGGGTTTTCCTGGTAAGGTTTTTAATGAGGAACCTTTCAATGCGTATTACTAGATATGTGTACTTTTTTTCCTTCACTAAGACTTTTTCCCACGGGGGTTTTCCTAGTAAGGTTTTAACGAAGCACATTATCTATTAATAAACTCCAATGAATAGTAAATACATCATATTGTGGATGCCCATTACATAGTTTTCTGGATAAGCTTGAAATCAAGAAGGCAACTTACAAGCAGCTCTGCTACCTAAAAGTAGCTTACAAGCAGTTCCGCAGGCAGGTTCCTATAAACAACTTACAAGCAGTTTCGCAAACAGGTTCCTATAAGTAACTTACACAAGTAGGTTCTTATAAGCAACTTACAAGTAGATCTGCAAGAAGGTTCTCACAATCAGCTTACAAATATCTTCCTTTAAGCATTTTGTAATGAGGTAGCAAACAATGCGTCTTAATTATAACTATACATATTTTTCTTTTACTAAGAATTTTTCTTTTACATGAACACCCAAGGGGGAGTGTTGTAAAACAAAGAATTGGATGTACATGTTGATGGAGTCCACTCATCTTGGAGGCCAAGTAGATCATTGTAGCAAGTATACTACTCCAAGTTTGAAGGCTTATGAAGCCTTCCATTCTATGTGAAATAAATATATACAAGATAGAAACAAAAATATAATTACTACTCTCTCTTTCTTTTCCTTTGTTATTTTAGCTTAATATTTTTCTTTTATTTATAACAAGGGGGACTAATTAATGAGCCAAAAATGTATATCCTCATAGTTGTATTCTCCTCAAAAATCTTTTTTTCTGTTTAGAGATTAGATCCTTGCCCCCCTTCCTTCTCTTGTAATTTTCAATAAAGATAAATGGTCAATGACAAAATTTGAGAGATCCAAAATTCATAAATAAAAAAAAATCAATGAGTCAAAAAATTAGTCTAAAGAAATCTAATGAGCCAAAAAACTAGTGTAAAGATAAATGAAGTAGCCTCTACAAATTCCTTTACATAACTAAAAAAATTGGCTAGCTATGATTTTTTTTCCATTTATTAGGAGTGACAAAATCATATCAAATCCAACCGTTCAATCCACCTAACCCATTTATGTTTGGGCAGGTTATTAGCTTAATTCTTTTTAATCTAATCCATTTCAACCCACTAAAAGTTGGGTTGATATGTAACCTGAATTGGTTCATGAGATCTTGACAAAATATTTTTAAAAAACTTGTTTTTCAATTTGATATGTTATATATCCAAAATAAAGAAAATAATAATTTTATTAGGTACTAAAATAGTCTTTTTAAAAAAGCAATAAAACAATTAAGTTTAGTAAAAAAGGGGTTGGATTTGGTTTTGACCCATAATATAACCCATTACCTAATCCATTTTGACGCAACCATTGTTTACCTAAGCAAATTTGTGTTGAGTTGGGTCTTGAATCAATTATTTTCTTAACTCATTATGACTCGCCAAATTGTCACGACCCAAAACCGTCGTGATTGGCACCACACTCACAATCCGATGGGAGAACCACTATTACCATCCAACTAAAGCAATTAATCTAAACCTAAGGCATTTAAGTTACAGAAGCAAGTAAAATGACTAAATACAAAGTTAACCATAACTTAACAAAAGATCTAACAACTAAAATTCCCGGAAGATAAACCTAGAATCTGAAAGTCAATGTACCAAAACTATTATACGATAACCAAGTCTAAACAAGAGAATACTATTGAACTATTCAACTAACTAAAACAATGGTCTAAGTTTGGAAATGGTGGACATAGACGAAAGAAAATCCCATGGCAGCCCGGACGAAGTGGCTCACCCTTGAATTTGAAGCGATCACTGATCTCTTAAGCGAGGTCTGTCAACAGTCGCGTGAAGATGCTCTGTACTCAATAAAAATAAGAGCAAGTGCAACATCAGTACACAACCACCGTGTACTGGTAGGATCACGCGGCTATCCCACTAGTGCAACATAAACAAGTCAAACAACATTATAATCACAAGCATATATATAAACATATACAATATTATCAACTTATGGAAGAGTAACAACACTTCTCATTTCATATCACATCATTGGTTCTCTCATGGAAGCCAAACCCAAATAGTTAGCTTGCCGGAACGTGGCAATCCGATCCCATAGTTGTGCCGGAACGTGGCAACCTGATCCAATAGTTGTGCCAGAACGTGGAAAACCAATCCAATAGTTGTGTCGGAACGTGGCAACCCGATCCAAGTTAGCTTGCCGGAACGTGGCAATCTGATCCCCAATCACACACGAGAATCACAATCATAAGTACATCATCAAGATCATACATTAAAGTCATGATTTCATGGCAATAACAACTCATATATCTCATTTACAACAAGTGTGATCAACATTGCAACATGCATACATATACAAGTATCACAATGAAGCAAGAGCAAGCATATAACACACAACATAGAATCACAACCATCCCCTACCTCAAAATAAGCTTGAACCCTAAGAGACTTGATCCTTCCCTTTTCGGATTCGTTCCGCTTGTTCGTGGTCTACAAACAATTGATAATAAAAGGGAATCAATAGATAATCACTAATTACCCGGATTACTAACAATTCCATGAGCCCTAGATCAAACCCCTGATTTCAACTAGCCAAATTAGGGTTGTTCCCACCACGAAATCTATCAAGAAACCTTTCCCCATCACTATTGACCCATTCTATTACGTTCTACGGATCGAAAAGTGAATTCGGGGAGTGAAAAGCTTACCTTTAGCCTCAAGAATGGTTGAAAACGAGTTGAAATCGCCAGGGTCGTTCTTTAGCTCTAGAAGTCGAAAAGTGCCAAATAAGGTCGTTTAGGGGTTTAATTAACGACTTAATTCGCGTTCATCGCACTGCAGCGACACCCATCCAGCTGCAGCGACATAATATCCTGCTGTAGCGGCACTTTCGAACCAGTGAGCTCCTAGAAGAATCTACGATTTTTAAGTCCCATCTCGTCCGCCACAGCGGCATGCATCCCGCTAAAGCGGCAGCGATGCAGCGGCATCATCCTGCTTCAGCGGCACAAATCGGGACAGAGAGTTCTTAGCGGAATTCAATTCCCCTTTTTAACAACGCACTCTTAACCCACTACGCTCAGAAAATGCCCTTAACGCTAAGATCGATTTCTGGAGATCTACTTATCCAAATTCATTCCGTAAAGTCGTTCGGATTCCTTAACGAGTTATCTATCCATTCATGCAATCGAATTCATATTTACTCGACCCGATTGCTACCAGATTTCCCTACACCTTGATGACTCCGATTTTCTCCAAATCTGGACAAGGTTGGGAAAATCCTAACACTACTAAAAAGTTTTTTCGGCCTCAATTTTTCCCTCGTTGGCATTTCTATAACGACGGAACCCGGTCGTTACAATAGATACCAATTTACCCATCACTCGTCCCCGAGTGACCAAACTTAGGAAAAGTAGGCTAAGGAAGGAACCAAGTAGTACTTGAATCAGTGAACAATTGCAGATACTTGTCTCGTATGTCCTTCTCGGTCTCCCAAGTAGCTTTCTTGACTAGACGATGCTTCCATTGAACCTTCACGGACTTAATCTCTTTGGTCCTCAACTTATGAACATCACGATCAAGAATAGCAATCAGTTCCTCCTCATATTGGAGGTCTTTATCTAGCACGATTGAGTCCCACTTAATGATATAGTCACCGTGATAACTCTTCAACATAGACGCATGAAATACGGGATTGACACCAGATAAACTAGGGGGTAGAGCCAATCTATACGCCACCGGTCTTACATATTCGAGAATCTCAAAGGGACCAATATATCGCGGACTCAACTTATCCCTCTTACCGAATCTCATCACCCCTTTCATGGGTGATACCTTAAGGAGAACATTCTCGCCAGTCTAAAATTCCATGTCTCTCACCTTATGATCTGCATACTTCTTTTGTCTACTCTGAGCGGCTTGAAGTTTAGCTTGAATGCTCCTCACCTTATCTTGGGCATCCTTCACTAAGTCAACCCCCAAAGGTTTTACATCTCCGGCCTCAAACCAACCTATGGGAGATCTGCATCCCCTCCCATATAATGCCTCAAATGGTGCCATGTCAATGCTTGAGTGATAACTATTATTATAAGAGAATTCACATAATGGTAAGAACTTATCCCAATGCCCTCTAAAATCAATCACACAAGCTCTCAACATGTCTTCCAACACTTGAATAATCCTTTCTGATTGTCCATCCGTCTGGGGATGAAAGGCTGTACTAAAAGTGAGTTGCGTGCCCAGTTCATCATGTAAATTCCTCCAAAACTTGGAAGTGAAAAGGGTACCACGATCTGAGATGATAGAAAGGGGCACCCCATGCAAACTCACTATCTCCTTCACATAGATCTTAGCTAGTTGTTCCGCATTGCAATCTACCCTTATCAGAATAAAATGGGTTGACTTAGTCAATCTATCAACCACAACCTGAATAGAATTAAACTTTCCCAAGGTCTTAGGGAGACCAACCACAAAATCCATGGCTATTCCTTTCCACTTCCATTCCGGAATTGGCATTCTTTGAAGTAAACCCGCTGGCCTTTGATGTACATACTTCACTTGTTGACAATTCTGACACTTCGCCACGAACTCCGCGATTTCTTGCCTCATGCCCGGCCACCAATTAACTCGTTTCAGATCTCTATACATCTTGGTCACACCCAGATGAATGGAATGCCGTGAACCATGAGATTCCGCCAATAATTTCCGAATCAAGTTGTCAATTCTAGAAACACATATTCTACCTTTGTGGTTGAGTACACCATTCGCATCAAGAGTGGTCTCTTGAGACTTACCCATGGCAACCTTCGTTCTAAGCTCCTCTAAATTTCTATCTTCGAATTGCTTGGCCTTGATCTCCTCCATGAACATGGACATAGCTTCAATGCTAGCTAACACCCCACCTCTTTCGGAGATGCCCAACTGCATGAATTTAGATTCTAAGACCTGAATTTCCTTGGCCAAGGGTCGCTTAGTTATATTCAAGTAAGCTAAGCTACCCATGCTTACTGCCTTCCGACTCAACACGTCTGCCACAACATTTACCTTACTCGGATGGTATTAAATGATCACATCATAATATTTGAGTAACTCCATCCATCTTCGCTGTCTCAAATTTAAATCCTTTTGAGTGAATACATGCTGCAAACTACGATAATCAGTAAATACCTCACACTTAACACCATAAAGATAATGTCGCCAGATCTTAAGAGCAAACACCACCGCCACCAATTTCAAATCGTGAGTGGGATAATTCCTCTCATGCACCTTCAATTGACGTGAGACATAAGCTATGACATTCTTATCCTGCATCAACACAGCACCTAATAAACAATGAACTCCTTACCTTCAACCGGTAATGCTAGAATGGGCGCGGTGGTCAAAAGAGTCTTAAGATTTTGGAAGCTCTCCTCACATTTTTCAGTCCATTCAAATGGTACCTCCTTTTTGGTCAGATTGGTCAAGTGAGTAGCAATTGAAGCAAAATTCTTAACAAAACGACGATAATGACTAGCAAGTCCCACGAAGCTCCTAACTTCCGTCACCAAACTAGGTCGTATCCAATTCTTAACCGCTTCAATCTTTTGGGGGTCTACCATTACCCCTTTTCTTGACACTACATGCCCCAAAAACACAATCGATTTCAACCAAAATTCACACTTGAAAATTTTTGCATATAACTTTTGCTTCACAAGAACACCCAAAATAGTACAAAGATGGTTGGCATGCTCTTCTTCACTTCTTGAATAAACCAAAATATCATCAATAAAGACTATCACAAAGGAATCAAGAAATGGCTTGAACACCCCATTCATCAAGCTCATGAAAGCTGCATGCGCATTAGTCAATACAAACGACATAACCAAAAATTCATAGTGCCCATAACGCGTTCTAAACGCCGTCTTGGGTACATCTTCAGGCATAATTTTTAATTGATGATACCCGAATCTTAAATCAATCTTGGAGAAGACCGCTGCACCTTGCAATTGATCAAAGAGATCATCTATTCTAGGCAAGGGGTATCTATTCCGAATAGTGACTCTATTCAATTACTAGTAATCTATACACATTTTCATACTACCATCATTCTTCTTAACAAATAAAACCGGAGCACCCCATGGGGAAGCACTAGGACGAATAAATCCCTTATTAATAAGTTCTTGGATTTGAGCTTAAAGCTCTCTCAATTCTACCGGAGCCATGCGATATGGATGGATAGAAATGGGGCGAGTACCAGGCTCTAAGTCAATACAAAAATCTATGTCTCGATCCGGAGGCATGCCAGGCAAGTCATTGGGAAACACTTCACTAAACTTAAACACCACATGAATAGACCCAATGGATGGAACCTCAATCTCCACATCCCTAACATGAGCCAAATAAGCTAAACAACCCCGCTCTACCAATTTACCAGCCCGGATGGAGGATATAATCTTAGCTTGCTTAGGCTTGTACACCCCTTCCCACTCTAATCTTTCTCTTCCCGAAATTTCTAGAGTCACCGACTTACTATTAAAATTAAGCACAACATAATAGGGGGAAAACCAAGTCATTCCTAAGATTATGTCAAAGTCAATCATATCCAAAATCACCAAATCAACCCAAGTCTGAAATCCCATAAACAAAATAGGGCAAGCACGATAGACATGGGTGACTATAATTGACTCTCCAACAGGGGTAGAAACACGAATGAGGGCATCAAGAATATCACACATCATCTCAAAAGCATAGGCAAAACTCACAGACACATAAGAATAAGTGGAACCCGGATCAAATAACACATTAGCCATCCGGTCACAGACAAGAATAGTACCTGTGATCACCGCATCAGATGCCTCCGCCTCCGTTTTGCCCGAAAAAGCATAACACTGAGCTCTATCATCAACATGTTCCACCTCTCTGTCTGGTTGTGCGTTACCTCTACCTCTATTACCATTTCGTCTACCTCCACGACCTCGCTGATTACCTTTTCTCCCACTTTGTGGATGTCCTCTACCATTATTACCATTTCCCGCGGGTACAGTTGCTCGAGATAGCTGCTGTCCGGACTCAAACACACGCGGGTGTGGATAATCTCTCCTCATGTGTCCAAGTTACCCACAATTATAGCAAGTGCGGTCGCCAGATGGTCTGCTGCCCGTCGCATGCACAATATTTTGACTATCCTGAAAGTTATTAGATGGAGTCCTCGATTAGTTACCTATAGAGGCAGGAATGGCGGACTAAATTGGCTTGGCCGCGAGTGTTGGTCGATCGGATCCTCTAGCATATGAGCCTTGAAAATTACCGGAATTCTTGGCCCTCTTGGCCAATGCCTTAGCTTGATCGTCTCGCCTTACCCCCTTCACTTTCTTAACATAATCTGTTACCTTATTAAAAATCTTCCCTGCAGAAGTCATATGGATAGACAATACTTGCAACTCAAAATTCAAACCTCTAATAAATAACCGGATCCTCTCCTTTTCAGTAGTAACCAACTGTGTAGCATATCTGGACAAAGCATGAAACTTGGCCTCATAAGAAGCCACAGACATACCACCTTGCTCTAATGCCATAAACTCATCCTTCTTGCAATATCTCAATGTCCTAGGTACATACTTCTCTAGGAACAAGGCATGGAATTGGGTCCAAGTAAGTGGAGGTAATGTAGAAGATCTGCACTCCATATAAGCTCTCCACCATTACATGGCCTTACCTTGAAGTTGGAAGGACACGAACTCAACCCCATGTTGATGAACAATACCCAATTTATGCTGCCTCTCATAACAATCTAAGATAAACTCATAAGTATCTTCAGTCTTAGAACCAAGGAATACCGGGGGCTTAAGCTTCATAAACTTGGTCAACATATCATGCTCATTACCGGATATAACAGAACCCAATAAAGGAAGAAAGAAGGCATCGCTACTTCCCACTTCACCCGTCTTGGGCACAGTCCTAGCGACCGGAGGATTAGCAGGGGCTTGAATGGGTGGAAACATTCCCGGACCAACCAACCCCTTTAAGAACGATATGATCTGTTGAGCTAACACTGGATCGATACGAGGTATTCTTGTAGCTTCAGCCTGCACTCCTTCATCATATTCAATCTCCTCAACATCCTCAATCTCAACTTCCTCTTTTATCTCTTCATTATGTACCAGAGGGTTCTCATTTACCGTAACATTGTCAATCGACACCTCATTCACAACAAACGCCACTCTCCCATGGCCTCTACCCCTAGCTCTTCCTCTACCTTTGCCTCGACCGCGACCTCTCGCTATGGGTTTCTCAGCTGGAGAAGTGACATGAGCTACGGGTCTAACGCCGATATATCTAGTATTAACCATCTGCAGACAGAAGAGTGAAAGATGTTAAATACCAATTTGAATCGACATATACCAATTGGAATCAAGTCATAGCACGAAGGAGACAAGAGAAAAATGGAGTTTTCCTCAAGTCATATAGCCTTTTGAAGAAAGTAAAGGCGTCCTCATACCGTTCCACGAGACTCTATTAAACTCATTTTGGTACATCCAGATCAACGAACCTAGGCTCTGATACCAACTTGTCATGACCCAAAACCGTCGTAATTGGCATCCACACTCATAATCCGCTGGGAGAACCACTATTACCATCCAACAAAAACAATTAATCTAAAACTAAGGAATTTAAGTTACGGAAGCAAGTTAAATGACTATATACAAAGTTAACCATAACTTAACAAAAGATCTAACAACTAAAATTCCTGGAATATAAACCTAGAATCTGAAAGTCAATGTACCAAAACTATCTTACGATAACCAAGTCTAAACAAAAGAATACTATTGAACTATTCAACTAACTAAAACAATGGTCTAAATTCGAAAATGGTGGACGTAGACGAAAGAGAATCCCATGGCAGCCTGGACAAAGTGGCTCACCCTTGAATTCGAAACGATCACTGATCTCCTAAGCGAGGTCTGTTAACAGTCACGTAAAGATGCCCTGTACTCAACAAAAATAAGAGCAAGTGCAGAATCAGTACACAACCACCGTGTACTGGTAGGATCACGCGGCTATCCCACTAGTGCAACATAAACAAGTCAAACAACATTATAATCACAAGCATATATATAAACATATACAATATTATCAACTTATGCAAGAACAACAACACTTCTCATTTCATATCACATCATGGGTTCTCTCATGGAACCCAAACACAAATAATTAGTTTGTCGGAACGTGGCAATCCATCCCGTAGTTGTGCCGGAACGTGGCATCCCGATCCAATAGTTGTGCCGAAACGTGGCAACTCGATCCAAGTTAGCTTGACGGAACGTGGCAATCTGATCCCCAATCACACACCACAATCACAATCACAAGTACATCATTAAGATCATACAATTAAGTCATGATTTCATGGCAATAACAACTCATATATCTCATTTACAACAAGTGTGATCAACATTGCAACATGCATACATATACAACTATCACAATGAAGCAAGAACAAGAATAAATCACACAACATAGAATCACAACCATTACCTACCTCGAAATAAGCTTTAACCCTAAGAGACTTGATCCTTCCCTTTCCGGATTCGTTCCGCTTGTTCGTGGTCTACAAATAATTGATAATAAACGGAAATCAATAGATAATCACTAATTACCCGAATTACTAATAATTCCATGAACCCTAGATCAAACCCCTTATCTCAACTAGCCAAATTAAGGTTGTTCCCACCATGAAATCTATCAAGAAACCCTTCCCCACCATTATTGACCCATTCTATTACGTTCTACGGATCGAAAAGTGAATTCGGGGAGTGAAAAGCTTACCTTTTGCCTCAAGAATGGTTGGAAACGAGTTGAAATCGCCCAAGGGTCGTTCTTTAGCTCTAAAGGTTGAAAAGTGCCAAATAAGGTCATTTAGGGGTTTAATTAACGACTTAATTTGCATGCATCCCGCTGCAACGGAACCCATCCCGCTGCTGTGGCACCCATCCCGCTGTAACGACATTAAATCCTGCTGCAGCGGCACTTTCAAACCAGTGAGCTCCCCGACGAATCTACGAATTTTAAGTCCCGTCTCGTTTGCCACAGCGGCATCATCCCGCTTCAGCGGCACAAATCGGGACATTAAAGTTCTTAGTGGAATTTTAATACCCCTTTTTTACAACATACTCTTAACCCACTACGCTAAAAAAATGTCCTTAACGCTAAGATCGATTCCTGGAGATCTACTTATCCATATTCAATTCCGTAAAGTCGTATGGATTCTTTAATGAGTTATCTATCCATTCATGCAATCGAATTCATGGTTACACCTCCCGATTGCTACCATATTTCCCTACACCTTGATGACTCCGATTTCCTCCAAATCTGGACAAGGTTGGGAAATTCCTAACACTACTGAAAAGTTTTTTCGGCCCCGATTTTTCCCTCTTTGGCATTTATATAATGACGGAATTCGGTAGTTACACAAACTTAACTCAACCCACCTAATTGTAACCCCTATAATTTATCTAGTTGAAACAACGCATTTGCCTCGATTGAGAGACCCTGATAAGGGATAAAATATCCTATATGCTTGGAAAAACATGTTTTCCAACAAAAGTTTTTCTTCATTCGTAACATAGTACAAAAGACATAT
>JAJOOE010013093.1:0-22246 GCA_036250405.1 Solanum raphanifolium | reverse complement strand
TATATATATATATATATATATATATATATATATATATATATATATAACCTTTTTAGTTATTTATTTTTTAAACCCTTAATTTTTATTAACCGTCCGATCAAATGATCAGACTGCCCAAATTAATTAAGACTTTTTAGACCCCTACACCGCCCCTCTAATCCCTCAACTTCCAAGACTTACGTGGTCATCTTCCTCTTCTCCCAAAAATCAATGCCTTTTCATTTTTTTTCTAGAACAAGAAAACTCATCGCTCCTCTCCTCCATGGCCGCCCACGCCCCTCCTCAGATCTACGCTAGCTAGCTTTCTCCAGACGCTAGACTCCTCTCCCATCACCTTTTACTCAGACATCTCCATCACCGCCCCACGTGATACCCATCCCCCTGTCAGAAATGGCTCTGAGCCACCGGAAAAATGTCAATTCCGGCAGTTCCTAGCCCCATCAGTCACTCAACCCTCTCATGATTTCTTTGTTGTTTCCTCTAAGAGTTGTGTTTCCAAGAATTCAAAATTTGAATTCTTGGAGCCCAAATTGGCTATAAAAGGGAACCATTTGGTTCCCATAAGGATGAATCAAATCAACATCCAAAAATCAGGGAGAAAATCCAAGAGTCAATCAAAAGAAGCAAAAATCGCAGCCACTTCAAGTTTTTGTTAGAGTTCGAAAGTTCTTTTCTCTTCTTGTCCTTCTGTTTCTCTGTTTTGAAATTTGAGTTTCGAGGAAGTTCAAAGTCGAATCTCTTGACGTCAAAGCTTTAGTTTGCGGCTCTACACAAGGTCAATAATCACCCTCGCCTTACATTTTGTTTTCGGTTTTTGCAAATAAGAATATAATTTTGTGTCGTTATCTCGATTTTGCCCATCTAAATTCGTTCAGTTATAAAAATGTTAGTAAAGATTAGTGTCAATAAGAGGGACTGTTGGTTTACCAATCTGCTTATGTGAGTGTTTATATTTTTCTAAATGTAAATGATGCCTCTAAGATGTATTTTGTACACATAAACTAATTTCAGGCAGTAAACTTAAGTCGGATCGTTGTTTTGTCATCTATATAATTGAAATCGGTTCACTGTTCTTGTTTGAAATTTTACATGTTCATGTAACTAAGAGTGTAATGTTATGGTATTAAAGGTCGAGTTGAGAAGTTTTCTCTATGTTTGAACTTTAGCTACCACGATTACAATTTGGTTAGTAAATCAATCCCATGTGAATTAAAAATGATATGGTCTGCCGATCAAGTATATGCTTTGTCATGATAATTTGATAGCTTGTTCCAAATATCGCCGACTCTATGTACAATATATTGCTACTATTTCATTTATATTTTTAACCATGAAATCAGCACATGGAACAACTTGAGATGTTGTTGAGATAATTCACAAACATTTGAGGAAATCAAAATGCTTGACATTTGCTATCTTTGATATGTTCTGTTCCTTTTTTATGGATCAGGGCTCATTTCTTTTTATAGAAAATAACTAGTACATATTGTGCTCTTCTTTGGCTTACTTCATTATTTAATGTTACATATATTCAACTTGTAGGAATGCATCTCCAAAGATTTCTTTTTTTTGTTAAACATCAATGTCATGTTGGGATCAGTCAAGTGGGCAGCCAAGTCCAAAGTTAGTTCGAACCCGTTTCACGATTTTTCTAAGTGACGACCATCCATATATAGATATGATCGTATTTGTTAGGACTGTTTCTTAAGACGAATAGTCATAAAGCATTTCAACAAATTTGTCGTTTTATGTTTAGCTTCTCAAATCTTGGTTGTGTCTTAATAATAATTTCGCTCTCGTAAGATAAAAGGAAATAGCTTAAGGCCTGGTGGTCTGGCCCAAAAATTACTATTCTGTTCACAGGCTCAAAGAGTCTTGTCCCGGTTAAGAACATTAGTTTTGATAGATGTAAAGTACCTTTTCTTAACTAAGTATATAAATTCTTTGTTCACTTGTTTAAAGAGCTTTCTTTCCTGGTAAAAATATCTTCTTCAGAGGTAAACAATAGAGGTTTGAATCAGTCAATGCATCATAGAGAAATACTGGTAGTATACTGGTAGGTTTAAGGTTCTGTATATATTCACATCCAAAGTTACTTTATGTTGTTAAAATCGCTTCTGAGATTCAAAGGACAAGATCTTAGAAGAAGCTAAAATTTGAATTTTTTTTGCAAAATTGTCCCTGCTTTGCCATCCTGATTTATTTATTTTTGGGTGAATATTTGAATAATGCAATTATCCTATTATTCTTTCTGCTAAACTATTTGTTTAAGAGCATTCCAGGAAAAGGGGAAACCTCTATCAGACATTTTTATTCATTTTTTTATCAATCAATGATTGATCTTTTGATTCTTAGATATTCTATGCTACCATTGATGTTGTTTGTCAAATCTTGTGGAAATCTTAAAAAAAAGAAGGAAAATCTGTAAATAGTGCTGCAAGAAAAAGAGAAACTCCCTTTGATTTAAGACATGAGATGTTGGATTATTAGATTAATTAGAGGTTTGTATATTAACATTAGATGAGATAAACAATTTTTTTTTCAAAGCAATAGATCTTGCATTTAGAGAAAGGGCATAAAAATTACAGGGAATCCCTTCTACGAGCATCAGTAGTAGTTTCTACACATACATATGCCAACAGGTTCAAATATAAGGTACATACATATATATGTCATACATATAAAGGTATGTACTCTATATATATTTTTTCTCTACATAACCTATTATTATGTACTATCTCTTTTATTAATATTATTTATTTATTTTATAATTTATAAATGCCTACACTTAAATATACATATTACTTTACTACATATAATCTATCATCAATTTGTCTATACATGTAAATAAATAATAAGTGTTCATATGTTTTAAACAACTTACATGTATATACTACACTTCATAATAAACATATTTAATGTCACAAACTTTTATATAATATTTTAACATTAAGTACCATTATTATTTATTTCATCTGTTTACTTTTAAAAAAATCCATTTTATCTATTTTCATCCAAATTACATATCACATATTACCACATATTTACACTCGACTACTACCTTATTTTATTTTATTTTCTTTTTACGTTTTTTTTCTTAATTATATATATAAATAAAATGACAAATTTTCATATCCTTTAAACTCAACATATTTTTGATACATTTATATAAGACACATCTATATTTTTCGACATATAAAAAAATTGTCATATATTTTTTAGTACATTTATTACCGTATGATAAACATACTACTATTAATTTTATAGACATATATACGTTGTACCTTTCATTTTACTCTTTTTTCTAAAAATAATAAAATTTACTTACCATTGATTTTTAAAGAAAAAAATAAATAAACAAGTTTTCCTAATTATATTTTCCTAAATTGAGTTTAAGGACTATCTTCGGATAGGCTCCGAGGGATGCTTAATACCTTCCCCTCGAGTAACCAAAACCCTTACTCAGAATCTCACTGGTTTCGCAAATAAAAATAGAGTTTACACTTACATATTAAAAAAATGGTTTTCCTAATATTTCCCTTAAAATTTAGGTGGCGATTCTAAAACAAAAAATTAAACAATTTTTTCCAAAAATCAGAGTGTCAGCCATATTATGTTGTGGACTATTTCAGCTAGTTCGAAATAGGGTGCGACAAGTACAAGATGAGTTAAGTGGCCCATAATATATCCAATGAAAGGTCTTCGAATTATCTTTCTAACTCCACCAAGTTTGCTAAATTTTGAGCTCGTATGAGGGAGATATTCCCATTTGAAATCGGGCTGTCCAATTAAGGAAAGTTACCCGAAAATATGAGGGGTATTTTGGTCTTGTCCTTACCCAGTCAGATTTAAGCATTTTTAGTAAGGTTTTAGGAGTCTAAATTGATTAGAATTAGTTTCATTCATCCCCAAAAGTGTTTAGGGTTTTAGAGAGAAGATTTAAGAGGAAAAAAAGTTCCAAGTTTCAAGCCTTAGTTCAAGAAATTCAAGATTTCGCCAAGAACCTAGTTCTTTGAGGTATGTAAACTTCCATAGTGTTGGATTCGTTCACCGACACGCCAATCATGTTATTTTTAACACAAATTTCATTCTTAAAGTTGAAAGATTAGAGTTCTTGATGAGTTCTTGATAAGTGTTCTTGAAGTTTCCTTATCGATTAAGTTTTGATGTAAGATTCTACTTGGGTCAATTTCAAACAACTATATATCTTAGAATATAAAGAGTTATGTGAGCCATAACCTATTAAATTAAAGGTATTTGAATCTACTTTCCAACGCCACCAATTTCGCATCAATCCAATTTCTGAGTAAAAAGTTATGACTATTGTAGTAACCTATACAATGCTGTTACGAATTTAGCCGACGGAAAACATTAAAAAGGGTTGTTTTTATTTTTTTACCTCCAAGAAAACCCTAAACGAATTTCTTGACTAATATTAGGCTCAAAACAATCAGATTTTCATCTTTTAATCCATCATTTTCTTCTCTCTCAAACCCTAGGGCAAAACCCTAAGGAAAAATCAAAATAGAACACTCCATTCAAGATTCTTCTTCAAAGTAAGTTCTTCTCAAAGAATTCCTTCTTTCCAACTCAAATTCCTCCATACAATTATGAATCACTAATGAAAATCATAATTCTTGGTCATAGAGATTTCAAGAAACTAATTCAAAAATCTCAAGAAAGGTCTTCTTGATCGTTTACCTTCAAGCTAAGGTTTCAAGGTTTCTAATCAAGTTCTTCTTCAAGATTATTCAAGAACCTTGTTCTTTCAGGTATGTAAGGTTATCATAGTGTTGGACTAGTTCGTCGTCACGCCTTACATCTACTTTCACATCAGTAAAACAGTAATCTAGGATACTTTCCCTAGATTTGAGTATTCTTGAGATAAGTTGATTTTGAGTTATTGAGTTCATGTTTTCTTTAAAAAGTTTTATTCCAAATTATCGAATTGATATATTTTTATTGAGATCTCCATATCATGAATCATAAATCTTGAATTCATAATTCAAATTCAAGAAAGAGTTAAGAGTAGAGTTCAAGAAAGTCTTTGAGTTTAATTGTGAATCCTTTGAGATCAAATGTTGATTTGAGCTAAGTTTTGAGGAAGTAAGTATGAAAATGAGAAGAGTCATATACATGAGTTCTATTGTTATGTAGACCCTCAAGTCGAGTCGTTCATGCCCATAAATTATGCATGAACGCCATAATTTGAGTATCTTTGAGAGGAGTAGTATCTTCAAGTTATAAGTCTTGAGTATTGAGTTCCTAATCCTTTTGAGATTATATTCCTACTTTTGGGACTACTACATGTTACCCATGAAGCCCTTGAGTTGAGTTGTTCATGCCCATAATTCCGCATGAACCCTATGGGTCAAGCAGTCTAGAGATGAGTAGTATCATTGAGTCTTGAGTTATGAGTATAGAGGTTCTTTATTTCTATTAAGATCCCTGAGTTGAGACGTTCTTGTTCATAAGTCCACATGAACCCTATGATTTAAGTTATAAATTTTAAAAAGCTCTTTTAAAGCCAACACTTGAGTTCTTCAACTCAGTTTTGAGAAAATAAAGATCAGTTTTGAGAAAAGATTTTTCTACAACATGATTAGTAGGACAATCGAGTATGTCATCAATGTATGAGCAGTATGGTATCTAGATATACCATCAATGTTTATGCAGTATGACTTCCCGAGTCATGAATGATCATATTATAATATGATTTTGAAATATTTTTGAGAAAGAGCAAAGTTGAGTTCATTTTCTTTAAATGATATATGGGAACTAAGTATTCCAAGGAGTAAATGTATTGAGCACCGATATGGGGGGAGATTTCAGATAACTCACAGACCCCATAAACCATGTAGCCGACGTGGGTGGAAAGGGTCATACTTTTTAGATGATTCCTTAATTATTTTTAGCATAGACTAGTGGATCCACTTAGTTGAGAGGTATTATACCCTGGGAAAGTATAGGACAGTTCTGGCAGCGTGGGTGAGATGTTATATCATCGCATATCTCATAGTGATAGTTGTTGGTTAGAGAAACTCTCACAGAGATATTTTGTATTCTTATATACACAGAGTTTATTTTGTATTTTCATATACAAACAGAGTTTATATTGTATCCTTGCATACAAACTGAGTATATTCTATTCTTAAATACATTGAGTTGCTTTCTACTATTTTAAAAGCTTTTCATATATTGCATCTCTTATTGTTGCTTTATATTTAGTTGAGTATCTAGAGTTGAGTACCTTTGAGTTGAGTATCATATTTTTGAGTTGAGTATCTTATTCTTGAGTTGAGTTGAGTGAGTTCAGAAGAAGTAAGTATGTTTCCTTTTTATCAAGTTCAAGCCTATGTTTATGCTTTAGAATTCCCCTTACATGCTCATACATTCCACGTACTGAGTCATTTGGCCTGCATTATTTCATGATGCAGATACAGGGATCAGGATCATCAAAAGGCGTTTTGTTGATACCACATGCAGTTCGAGTTAACTATGGTGTGCCTCCTTGCTTCCGAAAGGTTCCACTTGTACTTTCAATTATATCAGTTGTTAGGATGTCGTGGATCTTGTCCTGACTTCCATCTTTTTTATTTAGAGGCTTCATAGATAGACAATAGAGTTTCATAAGTCTGTTTCATTTATCTTGTTAAATGTTTTAAAGACTTGAGTTGCCTTGTTTTGGCTAGTTGAATATGCGATTATATTCTGAGTTAATTATTTGAGTTTCAATGAATTTTATTATGTTTTAATCTTCTATGCTTAAGTTAGACTTCCGTTTGTAGTCAGCTAGGTTGAGAGTTCACTTGGGTACCAGCAATGGTTCTCGAGTGCCGGCCACGTCCAGGGTGTAGGCTCGGGTCGTGACAAACTTGGTATCACAACACAGAGTTCAAGTGTCCTAGGGTGTATATGAAGTCGTGTCAAGTAGGATCTTGTCTATGGTTGTGAGGGCCCAACTTCTATAAATGAGGGACTACAGGTATTTAAGAAAAGCTTCCCTTCTTTCATACTCTTAATCCTGCAATAGAGCTATGTCATAAAGATTTATTCAAACTCGTGCGTTTCTCAATATTCATTCAACTACCCATCATACTAGAGGTGGTTGAAAAGAAAATTCAGTTCTTTGTCGATGAGTTGCTTTTAGAAAAAGTTTTGAGAAAGTTAAGAGACCTCAGAGGGGTTTTAGAGGAGCCCGTGATTGAGTTAAGTGTTAATTTTCAGAGGAATGCACTCATGTTCATATGAATCGTGCGTTTAAGCGAAAAGCGAGTTGTACTATTTTCCTTAAGCCTTGTTTCAGTTGAGATCCTTTTGCAGAAGTATGTTTAGAGCTTGGGTAAGATTTTCACCCGAAAAGGTAGCATGAGTTACGAGATCATGAGCAGTAGTAGTGAAAGAGCCCAAAGTTAGAGGAAAGTATGTAGAGTTTTAGTAATCCTAGAAAGGGAGATAGTGATGAGGCAAGCTATGTTACTATAGTCATGCGCCTAATGAGTTACTAATGAAGAGTTTTCCCTTATGGGTAGACTAAGAAGTGATGAGTAGTGAAGATTCCATCATAGGAGGTAGAGCGTGTTGTATCTAGAAAGGAGTTGGTGATGAAGTGTCATTGTGTAGAATATAACCAAGTGTAAGTGTTGAATAGAAGAACAAAAGTATTCATAAAGTGATAGATCTAAGCTAGACTTATGATTTTGAGGGAGAGCCCATGATATTCAAAGTGTTATAGAACTAATTAGGCATTGATTTATAGTGAATGAGTGAATAATACTCAAGTTGTGAAGGGAAATGTGATAGTAAATTGTAAGTATGAATACTAAGAGGTGAGGATTGACTATTTTTCATAAGGTCCTAGTGGACGAGTGTTTCTGAATTTGTATCTAGTAGTTGTAAGTTAGTATAGTAAGCGAGCAATCATATTGATATTCGGGTTTAGTCATAAATATTAAGCTTGAATTTGAGATGAGTATCTTGATCAAAAGGATGGCACCATGAGGGTGATGGTGTTAGTCTTGAGATTTGATCTAGAAGACTTGACATAGAGTAGGTGAGGAATTGAGGGGATTAGCTGGAATAAATATGAGTGGTAAAAGTGAGAGACTCTAACCTTTAGATAAGGGCAATGAAGTGTGGCTAAGTCACAAGAGTAACAAGAGCATTAAGAGGTGTACGAGAGGGTATGTAATCAGAAGAGGTTAAGAGAAACACATTTGAAAGAGGTATTAGTACCTGCTTATTAAGAGTTCGGTAGTCATGAGATAAACTTCTCCCGAGTGTTAGAGTAAAAGAGGATGTAGATCAGTTAGAGATAAATGGACTAGGTCCATAGCTTTCAAGTGTCAGCTTTAGAACTAAGGGGGAGATGAAGAGATGAGAAATCAAGTCAAGTGTTTGAGAGTAAGATAGTAATGAGTTCCAAAGAGTATGGGAGATATCCTTTCGGAGGCCCTTTTAGTAATGGAGTGATGCTAGAAAGAGGAGGTTGATGTTCTTATCGTGATAGTGATGGTGTTATAATTCCATCTAAGGTTATAAGTGAGGAGGATAAGGTTTGACTATGAGAAATATTTAAATGAGAGCCCTTTTGTTGGTTCTGAAGGACTTGGTTAGCAGGAGTCCATGGAGTTGTTAGAGTACTAAGCTTGAATGTGGTGTTGTTAAACATTAGGTGGTTCTTGATATGATCCCAATGTAGTGGTAAAGAGTAAGTCTTGGGATGAGATTCCCTATAGAAAGGTATAGAACCCGAACTTAAGGATTTGGGTTAAGCTTGAATATAGTAAAAGCATACCATTATACTCAGTCCAGCCATAATTTGAGGACGAATCACCCCAAGAGGGAGATATTATAACACCCCAAAAAAAATTGAGCCAAGACTTGAACCATCCTTAGCTGTGAGTAGGATTTTACCGAGGAATTTAAAATTTCTTGAGTGTTAAGGTCACTAGATGTAGTACCTTGAGTTCCAAAAAAAGAACTAAAGAGAGTTCATTCAAGTCACTCCTAAGTTCTTTTAAGTTTTGGGTCAACTTCAAATGACCATAACCTCAGTAAAAGATAGATTTATGTGGCCCATAAGATATCCAATTGAAGGTCTTCAAATTATCTTTCCAACTCCACCGAGTTTGCTAAATTTTGAGCTCGTATGAGGGAGATATGCCCGTTTGAAGTCGGGTTGACCAATTAAGGAAAGTTACCCAAAAATATGAGGGGTATTTTGGTCTATTCCTTACCCAATCGGATTTAAGCGTTTTTAGTAAGGTTTTAGAAGTCTAAACTGATTAGAATTAGTTTCATTTACCCCCCAAAAGAGTTTAGGGTTTTAGAAAGAAGATTCAAGAGGAGAAAAAGTTCCAAGTTTCAAGCGTTCATTTAAGATATTCCAGATTTCGCCAAGAACCTAGCTCTTTGAGGTATGTAAGCTTCCATAGTGTTGGGTTCGTTCACCCACATGCCAACCATGTTATTTTCAGCACAAATTTTAAGAAAGAGTTAATAGTAGAGTTCAAGAAAGTCTTTGAGTTCAACTGTGAATCATTTGAGATCAACTGTCGATTTGAGATAAGTTTTGAGGAAGTGAGTATGAAAATGAGAAGAGTTGTATACATGAATTATATTGTTATGTAGACCCTCGAGTCGAGTCGTTCATGCCCGTAAATTCCGCATGAACTCCATAATTTGAGTATATTTGAGAGGAGTAGTATCTTCAAGTTCTAAGTCTTGAGTATTGAGTTCCTAATCCTTTTGAGATTATATTCCTACTAATGGGACTACTGTATGTTACCCATGAAGCCCTTGAGTTGAGTTTTTCATGCCCATAATTCTGCATAAACCCTATGGGTCGAGCAGTTTAGAGATGAGTAGTATTATTGAGTCTTAAGTTATGAGTATAGAGGTTCTTTATTTCTATTAAGATCCATGAATTGAGTCGTTTATGTTCATAATTCCACATGAACCCTATGATTTGAGTTATAAATTTTAAAAAGCTTTTTTTTAAATCCAACACTTGACTTCTTACACTGAGTTTTGAGAAAAGAGTTTTTTAAAACTTGATTAGTATGACAATCGAGTATGCCATCAATGTATGAGCAGTATGGTATCTAGATATACCATCAATGTTTATGCAGTATGACTTCCCGAGTCATGAATGATCATATTATAATATGATTTTGAAATGTTTTTGAGAAAGAGCAGAGTTGAGTTCATTTTTAAAAAAATTATATATGGGAACTAATTCCCAAGAGTAAATGTTTTCACTTTTAAGATGAGAGGAAACTGAGATTTTCAAAAAGAGTTTTTGAGCAGTTTGAGTACCATTTATTTTAAGAGATAGATTTTTCAGTAATTATCTCAAACCATAGAAAGAGTTATGTTTTTAAAACATATGAGCTAGTATATTTTGGGATTAGTATTGAGCACCAATATGGGGGAGAGTTCAGATAACTCACAGCCCCATAAACCATATAGCCGACGTGGGTAGAAAGGGTCATACTTTTTAGATGATTCCTTAATTATTTTTAGCATAGACTAGTGGATCCACTTAGTTGAGACGTCTTATACCCTGGGAAAGTATAGGACAGTTCTGGCAGTGTGGGCTAGACGTTGTATCATTACATAGCTCATAGCGATGGTTGTCGGTTAGAGAAACTCACATAGAGATATTTTGTATTCTTATATACACATAGTTTATTTTTTATTTTCATATACAAACAGAGTTTATAGCGTATCCTTGCATACAAACTGAGTATATTCTATTCTTAAATACATTGAGTTGCTTTCTACTATTTTAAAAGCTTTTCATATATTTCATCTCTTATTGTTGCTTTATATTAAGTTGAGTATCTAGAGTTGAGTATCTTGAGTTGAGTACCTTTGAGTTGAGTTGAGTATCTTTTAGTTGAGTTGAGTTGAGTGAGTTCAGAAGAGGTAAGTATGTTTCCTTTTTATCAAGTTCAAGCCTATGTTTATGCTTTAGAATTCTCCTTACATTCTTGTACATTCCACGCGCGGAGTCATTTGGCTTGCATCGTTTCATGATGCCGATACAAGTATTCAGGATCATCAGCAGGCACTTTGTTGATACCACTTGCCGTTCGAGTTAGCTATGGTGAGCCTACTTACTTCCGGAGGGTTCCACTTGTACTTTCAGTTATATCATTTGTTAGGATGTCGTGGGTCTTGTCCCGACTTCCATCTTTGTCAGTTAAAGGCTTCATAGATAGACAATAGAGTTTCAGAAATCTGTCTCATTTATCTTGTTAAATGTTTTAAAGACTTGAGTTTCTTAGTTTTGGCTAATTGAATATGCAATTATATTCTGAGTTAATTATTTGAGTTTCAATGAATTTTATTTTGTGTTAAGCATTGCATGCTTAAGTCAGAATTCCGCTTGTAGTCAGCCAGGATGAGAGTTCGCTTGGGGACCAACAATGGTTCTCAAGTGTCGGCCACATCCAGGGTGTAGGCTCGGGTCATGACAGATGTACCTTGAATCAGCATGCCAAGTGCACCCTTTCATGAGTAACTAAAAAGAGATATTATAATGATGTACCTTGAATCGGTAGGCCAATGGCGCCCTTTCATGAGTAATGATGTTAATAGAGAATTAATTATTCCGTGGGAATTTAATGTTTAGCACCGAGTGGATATTGTGTGAGGTGGAAGCTCTCCATAGTAAGGCCAGGTTTCTAGAAGCAACCTCTTGAGATGGAACCTCTCACATAGAAAGGCCGAGTTTCTAGTAACAATCTCTTTATCCCATAAACTACGTGCCCCCGTAGGACAGTAGCTAGTGGATCCACCTAAGCTAAGAGTTATCGACTCTACCTTAGGCAAGTAGACCAACACTTTTCGGTGTAGGAGTCACCAGATTTCATGTTAAAGCCCACATGGTCTCATGTCAGTTAAGGCTTATTTCCCACATGAACAAAAAGTTTAATAATGAACTAAGACATGCTTGAAGAAGTATCCCGTAAGTGTTCAAAAGCTTTAAAGATGTTGCTAGCTTACATTAAAGATGATGATGACTATGTTTATGACTTATGTTTCTCCACTATCTTTATGATGATGTTTAAACTTAGTAAATTGCATGCTTTCCAATGAAATGTCCCTTTTAGCATGTTTTCAATGTTTTTATGCATGACTATCATATTTAGTGCATTTTTGTACTAACGCCTACTTTTCCTACATTTTCCCTAAGTGTAGGGTCCGGCACTAGAGGTGATCATACTTGTGGCTAGAGCTTGGATTTTCTTGTTCCCCGAGCTTGGTGAGTCCTCATGGTTTCGAGGACGGATTTCTTATCTTTAGTTTCTTTCATGTACTTTCCCTTTTTCGGACATGTTGTATGGGCTAGGCCCTATTTCATTCAAGTATTGTAATAGATGGCTCTATTGAGACAAGTCTAGACTTCCGCTTTCTCTTATGAAAAACTTTTTAGACTCAAAATGTGTTTTTACTCTTATTGTTCCATTGCTTATGTTACTAGAACTAAGTGGCTTGTATGGAGTCCTTCGGGGTTCTATACACCATGTTACATCTAGAGGGTACCCCTGGGTCGTGACAAACTTGGTATCAGAGCACAAGATTTAGAATGATCCTAGGATGATGTCTCATAAGCCACGCCTAGTAGAGTTTCGTTCATAAGCGTGAAACGCGCAACATTTATGAATGGGAGGCTACAAGATGATTAGGAAACTTCACTTCTTCATTACTCTTAAGTCATGCCATTGAGTTTAATCTACAAGATCTCTTTTCTAATACTTGCCCTATGTTCTTCAGGATATGAATACTAGAAGGGATAATGCTAGAAGGATGGAGGGTGACATTCTGGAACAAGGAGCTCCTCCTCAAGCTCCGGTTGATCCTTTGGTCGAGAATGTTACTCATGCGAAGTTTAGGGCGACTCTTTAAATTTTGGCTCAAGCCGTGATAGCTCAAGCCCAAGTTGTGACGGCTCAAGCCAATAAAGAGGTTGTAGTTCCCATGCATCCTAATGTGAATTCAGCGGCTTCAAGAGTGAGAAATTTTGCAAGAATGAACCCCTCAGAATTTTATGGCTCCAAAATTGAGGAGGATCCTCAAGACTTTATCAACGGGGTCTATAAGGTACTTGCTATTATGGGGGTGACTCCAGAAGATAATGCAGAGCTAGCCGCCAAGATTGCACGATTTCGACATCGTATGAGTGAGATATGCCTTCCGAAAGTTGGGTTGTTGGATCGAGGAAAGTTTCAATCCGGATTTAGGGAAGGGCAAAGTAATATTTTCCCTAATTAATTTCCTAATTCATTTTTATGAATTTATAGGGGTAAAATCGGGACTTAATTCAGTTTTGAAAAGTTAGAATACGCTTAGGGCTTGGAGAAGAGAGAAAGAAAGAAAGAACGGGAGAAGAAGGCAAGAATTAGCCAAGATCATTCAAGATTTGTTGGTGGAATTCATCGGGGGTGATCCCTATTAAGGTATGTGAGATTTGTTTCTTGTTGGGTTAGTTCACCCACACACTAACTTGTTTCAATTCAGCGAAATTGGAGTTGTTTGAATGTTAAGAATGTGAAGCTTGAAGAACATTGTTGAATTCTTGTGGGTTAATTGTTGAATGCCTAGTGTTTAATTGATTCATGTTTTCGGGTTGTTTTGCGAGTTATATTGGTTGTATATTGAGGGTACAATTGATCCTAGGGGTTTGGGGAAAGTATCATGGAAGTTTGGAGGGTTTAGAGATGAAAAACGGAGGAGAAAAGTCGAGAACACCTGGGTACATGGGTTTGGGCGTCGCGCCTCTCAGCACAACCCAAAATTTTCTCTGAGGTTTGGCCTCTAGCGCGTTGCCCCAGCCAGAGTTCCCCACCAAGCTCTCTGAGGTTTGGCAGAGCGCCAGGGATTCCAGTTCTCCCCATTTGTTCCCCACCTTCTTGAACGTGTTTCTAAGTGATGTACCTATGTTTCCTAGTCGATTCTAAAATTCTAAAATACATCTAAACATCATGAAATCATCCATAAACATGAGATCATGAACCTTGAATCCATAATCCAATTCAAGGAAAGTTAAGACCAAAGTCAAGAGAAGTAAGGGTCAAGTCAAGATGGGTTCTTAGAGTTTTCCAAAAGACTTTTCCAAATGTTTTAACTTTGTTCTAAGACTTAGAGTTCAAGTTGAGTAAAGAGTAAAGAGTAAAGTTTGAAGTTCATTTCCTCAAAAGTATATAGGGACTATGTATTCCCAAAGAGATTTAAAATGTTTTCACATTTAAATAAGAACGGACTCTGAGATTTCCAAAGAGCCTTCGGGCTAGTTTTCAGAAAAGAGTAATAGTTTTCTAAGTGAAGTAAGAAGCGGAACTTGGATTTCCAAGATAGCCTTTGAGCTAAGTTTTGAGCACTATCTCAAATCACAGAGGAAATATGTTTTAAAAACATAAGAGCGAGTACATTTTTGGGAGTAGTATTGAGCACCAAATTAGGGGAGCGTTCAAAGAACCCACAGCCCCCATAGAACCATGTAGCCATCATGGGAAGAAGAGGTTCATACTTTTTAGATGATTCCTTTTCAAATTAGACTAGTGGATCTATTAGGCAGTTCAGGTTCTATACCTTTGGTCGGGTATAGGATGCTCTGGCAGCGTGAGGTTGATCGATGTATCATCACTATAGCTCTTATGTAATGGTTGTCGGTTAGAGAAACTCCCACTACAGTTATTGTATTTCTATATACATCAGTTCATTTGTATTTCTAAATACATCTCAGATTTATTGTATCTTTGCATACACACAAAGTTTATAGCATATTTTAAACAACTTTTCTTTATATTGAACTTTCTTTAAATTGCTTTATATTGAAATGAGTCAGTCAGGTTGAGTTGAGTGAGCCAGGTAAGTTATTTAGTTTCTTTCAGATTCCTTCTAGCCTATGTGTGGTTTAGCATTCCAACTCGCATACTCGTACATTCAATGTACTGATGCCAGTTGGCCTGCATCTTATTATGATGCAGACACAGGTAACCAGGATCAGCATCCAGCACCTCGTTGATCCAGTTGAGCAATTCAGAGTCAGTGGTGAGCCTCTTTGCATTCTGGAGGACTCTTTTATTTGCTTTCAGTCTTTCATTTATTAGGATGTTGTGGGGTTTGTCCCAGCATCCATCTCAGTATTTTAGAGGCTTCATAGACAGTCAGATAGTTATTAGTTCATATGTCTTTCTTTATCTTTCAGATGTTGTTTAGGACTTAAGTGCCATTTTGGCCAACTTATTATTCTTTAAGTTATTATTTGAGACTGTTTCATTGAGTTAAGTCTTCCGCTGAGTTAAGTAAGCCAGGCCAAGGGTTTGCTTGGGGCCAGAAATGGTCTCCGAGTGCCAGTCCCGCCCAGGGTGTAGGCTCGGGGCATGACAAACTTGGTATCAGAGCACAGAGTTCAAGAGTCCTAGGGAGTCTATGAGTCATGTCTGTAGAGTCCTAGTTATCGGTGTGAAGTGCGCCACATCTATAATTAGGAGGCTGCAACATTAAGGAAATTCTTCACTTCCTTCATATCCATCTCGTGCGTTAGAGTGTATCTCTAAAAGTTTCCCTCTAATTCGTGCGTGTGTGTGTTACAGATAACCATGCCTCCACGAAGAGCAACACGAGGTCGTCCAGCTAAGAGAAATATTGAACCACAAAAGCAAGAATTACCTAATGCACCTGAAGTGCAACCGCAAGGAGAGGTCTCTAATGTTGAGTTTAGAGAGGCTATAAGGATGCTTAGCCAAGTTGTGACTAATCATGCTGGACAGCAGAGAAGAGATCGACAAGAAGACACTTCAAGGATTCGTGAGTTCTTGAGGATGAATCTCCCAAGTTTCACTGGTTCGAGCACTGCAGAGGATCCAGAGAACTTCATTGAGGAACTGAAAAAGGTGTTCGATGTGATGCATGTTAGTGATACTGCGAGAGTTGAGCTAGCTGCATATCAGATGAAGAATGTTGCTTGGACCATGTTTGATCAGTGGAAAGGCGGTAGAGCTGATGATGCACCACCTGTGAGTTGGGCATGTTTTGAGGAGGCCTTCTTGGGACGATCCTTTCCCCGAGAACTGAAAGAGGCTAAGGTACGTGAGTTTCTCACCCTAAAGCAGGATTATTTGAGTGTGCATGAGTATTGATTGAGGTTCACCCAACTGTCTCGTTATGCTCCGAAAATGGTTGCGGACATGATGAGTAGGATGAGTTTATTTGTTGTTGGTTTGGGTCGCTTGTCAAACAAGGAAGACCGGGGAGCAATGCTTATTAGGGACATGGACATCTCGAGGTTGATGGTCTATGTGCAGCAGGTAGAGAAAGAGAAGCTGAGGGATAGAGAGGAGTTCAAGAACAAGAGAGCTAAGACAGGGAATGAATCCGGTCAGCAGAAGACTAATGCAAACCGGTCGTCTTTCCAACAGAAACAGAAGGGACCTGCTCCATCATCTGCTAGTGCACCTGCACCTAAGAACAAGAATGAGTATTATGGTCAAAATTCCATAGTTAAACCTACGTATTCACAGGGTAGTGTGGCGTAAGGGGGTAGTAAGCCTCTTGCCTGCTCCAAGTGTGGTAGGAACTATTCAGGTATTTGTCGTGAAAGCTCCACTGGTTGTTTCAAGTGTGGTCAGAGTGGACATTTCATGCGAGAGTGTCCAAAGAACAGGCAGGGTAACGGGGGCAATAGAGCCCAGTCTTCTTCAGTTGCTCCACCAGACAGGGTTGCACCTAGAGGAGCTACTTCTGGTACTGGCGGAGGAACAAACCGTCTATATGCATTCATCAGTCGCCAAGAGCAAGAGAACTCTCCAGATGTTGTCACTGGTATGATCAAAATCTTTAATTTTGATGTTTATCCTTTTCTAGACCCAGGAGCAAGTTTGTCTTTTGTAACTCCTTATGTTGCAAATAAGTTTGAAATTCTTCCTGAGAAACTTAGTGAACCATTCAGTGTTTCCACACCTGTTGGTGAGTCTATTCTAGCAGAGAGAGTCTATCGTGATTGTCCCATTTCCGTCAATCACAAGGGGTATCATGGCTGATTTAATTGAGTTAGACATGGTAGACTTTGATGCTATTCTTGGTATGGACTGGCTTCATGCCTGTTATGCCTCCATAGATTGCAGAACTCGAGTTGTCAAGTTTCAGATTCCTAATGAGCCAGTTATAGAATAGAGTAGTAGTTCAGCAGTGCCTAAGGGTCGTTTCATTTCGTAACTTAAGGCAAGAAAGTTAGTTTCAAAGGGTTGTATCTATCACTTAGTCCGAGTTAATGACTCAAGTGCTGAGGTACCTCCCATTCAGTCAGTTTCTATAGTAATAGAGTTTCCAGAAGTTTTTCCTGATGATCTACCCAGAGTCCCTCCTGAGAGAGAAATAGACTTCGGCATAGACATCATTCCAGATACTCATCCTATCTTTATTCCGCCATACAGAATGGCACCAGCAGAGTTGAAAGAGTTGAAAGAGCAGTTAAAAGATCTATTAGATAAGGGTTTCATTCGACCAAGTGTCTCAGTTTGGGGCGCTCCGGTCTTGTTTGTGAGAAAGAAAGATGGTTCCCTTAGGATGTGTATAGATTACCGTCAATTAAATAAGGTTACCATCAAGAATAAGTATCCTCTTCCTAGGATAGATGATTTATTTGATCAACTTCAGGGTGCCACCTGTTTTTCAAAAATTGACCTCAGATTAGGCTACCATCAGTTGAAAGTTAGGGAATGTGACATTCCAAAGATAGCATTCAGGACTAGATATGGTCATTATGAGTTCTTGGTCATGTCCTTTGGTTTGACCAATGCACCAGCAGCGTTCATGGATCTTATGAACAGGGTCTTCAAACCTTATTTAGATATGTTTGTTATCATCTTCATTGATGACATACTAATCTATTCAAGGATTGAAGAATATCATGCTAGTAATCTCAGAATAGTTCTTCAGACCTTGAAGGATAGAGAGTTGTATGCCAAGTTCTCTAAGTGTGAGTTTTGCCTTGAGTCTGTGGCATTCTTAGGCCATATTATTTCCGGTGATGGTATTAGAGTTGATACTCAGAAAATTGAGGCAGTGCAGAATTGGCCTAGACCCACATCTCCAACTGATATTAGGAGTTTCTTGGGCTTGGCTGGCTATTATAGGAGATTTTTTGAGGGTTCCTCATCCATTTCGTCTCCTTTGACGAAGTTGACTCAGAAAATAGTGAAGTTTCAATGGTCTGAAGCTTGTGACAAAAGTTTTCAGGAATTGAAGAAGAGGTTGACTAGTGCCCAGTTTTGACCTTACCAGATGGTACTCAAGGTTTTGTGGTGTACTGTGATGCATCCAGAGTGGGTTTGGGTTGTGTGTTAATGCAGAATGACAAGGTGATAGCCTATGCCTCCAGACAGTTGAAGGTTCATGAGAAGAATTATCCAACCCATGACTTAGAGTTGGCTGCGGTAGTTTTTGCCTTGAAGATTTGGCGACACTACTTGTATGGTGTTCATGTTGATATATTCACTGATCACAAGAGCTTGCAATATGTGTTCACTCAGAAAGAGCTCAATCTCAGACAAAGGATGTGGTTGGAATTACTCAAGGATTATAACATGAGTATTCTTTACCACCCAGGTAAGGCTAATGTGGTTGCTGATGCTTTAAGTAGGTTATCTATGGGTAGTACCACCCATCTTGAGGAAGAAAAGAGGGAGTTAGCCAAAGATGTGCACAAACTTGCACGCCTGCGAGTTAGACTTATGGATTCCACAGAAGGAGGAATAGTAGTGACGAACGAGGCAGAATCATCACTAGTGTCAAAAGTGAGGGAAAAGCAAGACCAAGACCCCATTTTGCTTGACTTGAAGGCAAATGTTCAAAAGCAAAGGGTATTAGTTTTTGAACAAGGGAGAGATGGTGTGTTGAAATACCAAGGTAGATTGTGTGTACCAATGGTGGATGAACTCCAAGGGAGAATCATGGAGGAAGCTCATAGCTCCAGATATTCCATCCATCCGGGTTCCACCAAAATGTACCATGATTTGAGAGAAGTATATTGGTGGAATGGTATGAAGAAGGACATTGCTGAATTTGTTGCTAAGCGTCCAAATTGCCAACAAGTGAAAGTAGAGCACCAAAGGCCTAGTGGTTTGGCTCAAAATATAGAACTTCCATAATGGAAGTGGGAGATGATTAATATGGACTTCATTATAGGGTTACCAAGGTCTCGCAAGCAACATGATTCTATTTGGGCGATTGTCGATAGAATGACAAAATCAGCCCACTATTTGCCGGTGAAGACTACCAACTTAACAGAAGATTATGCTAAGCTTTATATTCAGGAGGTGGTAAGACTTCATGGAGTTCCAATCTCCATTATTTCAGATAGAGGTGCACAATTTACTGCACAATTCTGGAAATCTTTCCAGAAAGGTTTAGGCTCAAAGGTGAACTTGAGCACTGCCTTTCATCCTCAAACTAACGGGCAAGCAGAGCGCACTATTCAGACCTTAGAAGATATGTTGAGAGCTTGCGTGATTGATTTCAAGG
Source organism: Solanum raphanifolium (assembly GCA_036250405.1). Taxonomy (NCBI): domain Eukaryota; kingdom Viridiplantae; phylum Streptophyta; class Magnoliopsida; order Solanales; family Solanaceae; genus Solanum; species Solanum raphanifolium. The sequence goes on along the minus strand of JAJOOE010013093.1, from coordinate 2,710 downwards.
GTAATTGGGATGATCACCTACCTCGCATTGAATTCGCTTACAACAACAGTTATCATTCTAGCATCCAGATGGCTCCATATGAAGCTCTTTATAGGAGAAGATGCAGATCTCATATTGGATGGTTTGAAGTTGGTGAAGCAGGGTTGATTGGACCAGATTTAGTTCATCAAGCTATGGAAAAAGTGAGAGTAATTCAAGAGAGATTGAAAACAACACAGAGTCGTCAGAAATCCTACACTGATGTTAGGAGAAGGGCGTTAGAGTTCGAAGTAGATGATTGGGTATATTTGAAAGTTTCACCCATGAAGGGTGTTATGAGGTTTGGTAAGAAGGGGAAGCTTAGTCCCCAGTATATTGGACCTTATTGCATAGCTAAGATGATTGGCAGTGTAGCTTACGAGTTGGAGCTACCACAGGAATTAGTGGCGGTTCATCCGGTATTTCACATCTCTATGTTGAAGAAGTGCATGGGAGATCCTTCATTGATAGTGCAAACTGAAAATGTTGGGATTAAGGATAATTTTCTTATGAGGAGATTCCGGTCCAGATTTTAGGTTGCCAAGTTCGCAAGTTGAGAACAAAGGAGGTTGCATCAGTCAAAGTCCTATGGAGGAACCAATTTGTTGAAGAAGCTTCTTGGGAAGCTGAAGAGGATATGAAGAAGAGAAATCCACATCTCTTTGAATTCGGATAAAATTCAGATCAAGGTACCAATCCTCTTCATAGTACTAGCTAAATTATGAGTATGCATGTTGTTACCTGCTTTTGCTTGTTGAGTGTTGAACTTGATGTTGCTACCCTTAGCTTAGTGAAATAAAGCTCATTCGAGGATGAATGTTCCCAAGGGGGATATATTTTAACATCTCGCACCTAGAAACGACTAGAAAGAGTTTAAAATATGAAAATATTGATTTTTGGAAAGAATAAGGAAATCTGGAAATTTTGTCTAAGTTAAGAAAGTGAGTTTTGGCCATTTTCAAACGGCCATAACTCTTAGCTCAGGAGGAGTTAGGAGCAGCTCTTGATATATTTGGAAATACCTTGGAGAGATATTTCCAACTCCGCCAAGATTGCACGATTTCGACATCGTATGAGTGAGGTATGCCTTCCGGAAGTTGGGCTGTTGGATCAAGGAAAGTTTCAATCCGGATTTTGGGAAGGGCAAAGTAGCCTTTTCCCTAATTAATTTCCTAATTCGTTTTTAGGGATTTATAGGGGTAAAAACATAACTTAATTCAGTTTTGAAAAGTTACAATACGCTTAGGGCTTGGAGAAGAGAGAAAGAAAGAACGAGAGAAGAAGGCAAGAATTAGCCAAGATCATTCAAGATTTGCGAGTGGAATTCATCGGGGGTGATCCCTATTAAAATATGTGAGATTTCTTTCGTGTTGGGTCAGTTCACCCACACACTAACTTGTTTCAATTCAACGAAATTGGAGTTGTTTGAATGTTAAGAAAGTGAAATTCTTGAAGAACATTGTTGAATTCTTGTGGGTTGATTGTTGAATGCCTAGTGTTGAATTGATTCATGTTTCTGGGTTGTTTTGTGAGTTAGATTGGTTGTATATTGAGGGTACAATTGATCCTAGGGGTTTGGGGAAAGTATCATGGAAGTTTGGAGGGTTTAGAGATGAAAAACGACGGAGAAAAGTCGAGAACACCTGGGTACAGGTATTAGGGCGTCGCGCCTCTCAACGCGCCCCAAAATGTTCTCTGAGGTTTGGCCTCTAGCCCATCGCCCCAGCGAGAGTGCCCCACCCAGCTCTCTGAGGTTTGGGGCCTGGCGCCCCACACCTCTCAGAGCACCAGGGACGTCAGTTCTCCCCATTCGTTCCCCACCTTCTCGTACGTGTTCCTAAGTGATGTACCTATGTTTCCTAGTCGATTCTAACATTATAAAATACATCTAAACATCATGAAATAATCCATAAACATGAGATCATGAACCTTGAATCCGTAATCCAATTCAAGGAAAGTTAAGACCAAAGTCAAGAGAAGTAAGAGAGTCAAGTCAAAATGGGTTCTTAGAGTTTTCCAAAAGTCTTTTCCAAATGTTTTAATTTTGTTTTAAGACTTAGAGTTCAAGTTGAGTAAAGAGTAAAGAGTAAAGTTTGAAGTTCATTTCTTCTAAAGTATATGGGGACTAAGTATTCCCAAAGATATTTAAAATGTTTTCACATTTAAATAAGAACGGAAACTGAGATTTCCAAAGAGCCTTCGGGCTAGTTTTCAGAAAAGAGTAATAGTTTTCTAAGTGAAGTAAGCAAGGAAACTTTAGATTTCCAAGATAGCCTTTGAGCTAAGTTTTGAGCACTAATCTCAAATCACAGAGGAAATATGTTTTAAAAACATAAGAGCGAGTACATTTTTGGGAGTAGTATTGAGCACCAAATTGGGGGAACGTTCAAAGAACCCACAGCCCCCATAGAATCATGTAGCCATCATAGGAAGAAAAGGTTCATACTTTTTAGATGAATCCTTTTCAAATTAGACTAGTGGATCCATTAGGCAGTTCAGGTTCTATACCTTTGGCCGAGTATAGGATGCTCTGGCAGCGTGAGGTTGATCGTTGTATCATCACTATAGCTCTTATGTGATGGTTGTCGGTTAGAGAAACTCCCACAACAGTTATTGTATTTCTATATACATCAGTTCATTTGTATTTCTACATACATCTCAGATTTATTGTATCTTTGCATACACACAGAGT
>JAJOOE010013092.1:0-23510 GCA_036250405.1 Solanum raphanifolium | reverse complement strand
CGTGTGGTTTGGTACTCACCCCTTGCATCTACATTTTTTTTTGTAGGTTACGAGCCTGGATTTTACTTGTCATTCTCTTCTTTTCCGAGGTTTTTTGGAGATTTGTGAGGTAGCTGTTTATCATCTCAGCGGACCTTCTTACTCCTATTTATGATCTTGTTCTATTCTAGAAACATGGTCATTTGAGACTAGTGTTTTCTTTTGAATCAATTGTAATACTTTAGAGGCTTGTACACATGACAACCAGATTTTTGGGGGTATTTTTGAGTTGATTATAAGATTTCTGCATCTTATTATAATGGTTGAGTTTTAGGTTGACTTGTCATGGTGGGATAAGACGAGTGCCATCCCGTCTATTTTTGGGTCGTGACAGCTTTTGCGACCTTCAGAGAAGTGAGATTCATTTCAGATTCAGTTATATCTAAATCGGAACCTCTTCGCTTAAGCGAGCTTCGTGAAAGCGAAAAGGGCTTCTCTTTTGGGAGAGCCACACTTTTTGCGAGGTTCGCTTAAGCAAACCTCTCGTCACTTTTGTGACATTAGAGAGGGGTTTTTACCTTCCATTTTTGAGGTTTAAGCCTCATTTTACCATTTTTGAGTTTTGGGAGTTTTTAGGGTGGATATTTGAACCAGGTTTTACAGGAAAAACTTTTGGGTAACGATTCTTAACTCTAAATCTTTTATTACCCATTATTAGTTATGGATTTAAATGTTCAAATCAAGCTTTTGAAATGAGAAATTTGGGTTTATCTTCAAGAACCCATGAACTTAGTAAAATGGTGATTGTGAACTGTTTGTGATTCCCTTTTCGAAATGATTTTTTCCAATGAGTTCCTAAAGCCTTGAGTAATGTTTTCAAGTATCAAATTTTGGATTCAAACCTTATTTTTGAATTGGGTTTTGTGTTGATTGACCCACTTTTCAAGAGGATTGATGTGGGTATTGTTGTTTCTAGAAAGTGATTGTGATGAATACTTGCTTGTTTATAGATTTTGTAGTTTTGGAAGTTATTCGGAAGGGAAAGACTCCACTCTTGGAGTGATTATTGGTTGATTTAAGGCAACTGATCTCCTAAACCTTGTTTTAGAGTAGAATTCACGTATTTCCTTCGTTCCTTGTGTGTTGGGAGTAATGAGGATGAGGTGAAGAGTTTAACTGTCCACTTGAAACATCTAAATGAATAAAAAAGGGTTGAAATGGAAAAGGCTATGAGATGAACATGATGATGTGAATTGTCTTATTGTTACCCTTGTGGATTAATTGATGAAATGCTTGTAAGCATGAATATGGACTTAAATTGTATGTCTTATTGTCTCTTCCATGTGGTGTGTTATTGCTTGTGTGCATTAATTGTGAACACCGTGATGAGACTTGTGGTGATTTCTGATGCCGAGATCTTTGCCGGTGAATGTTGTGATGCCGAGGTCTTTGCTGGCGGATGTTATGATGCCGAGGTCTTTGCCGATGAGTGTTGTAATGCCGAGATCATTTTCGGCAAGTGTTCATAAAGCCAATGGGAAATGGTTCATGCTAGTGATTTGATATAAAGCCAATGGGAAATGGTTTCGGCTAGTGATATGGTGCCGATGGGAAATGATTCCCGCAAGAGATCGATTGATTATTCTAACTTGATGCATTTGATGCGTATGAGTGACTTTATTGTTACTTGAGGTTGATGTACTTTTTGCATCTGACTAAATTACTTGACTATGAGATTGACTTACTTAATTCGTTTGATTATTGATTGTGACTATTGAACTGTGGATATTGGGCCTTGTGAGTCGTGTATTGTAGAATTGTTATGTTGGGCTAATTTATGTGCAGGCTGTAGTTTGAGAAGGTTCGGTTGGAGTGTAAGGGGTATTCAATTTCTAGCTGGATGTCTTATTTATTAGGTTTCTTTCTAGGTACCGTGTTGTTGGGCCTTTCTCCTTGATTCTACACTTGTGTAGGTATCGAGCCTGGTATAGCATAATCGCTCTTATTCTCCTTTTCTGAGGCTCTTGAAGGACTTGAGAGGTAGTTGCTTGTCATCCTGGTGGACCATATTTTCATTTTCTTTAAGCTTTGTTCTATTTGAGAAACAAAGACTGAGACTTGTACTTATATCTTAATTCCGCACATTATGTATTTAGTGGCTTGTACATGTGACAATAAGATTTTGGGGGTTTTAATAGATGAATAAGTGTTCTGCTTTATCTTGTTCTTTATTTATTGTTTTCCTCTTTTCTTTCGTTTTCGTTGGGTTGAGGTTGACTTGTCTTGGTGGGAATAGACAGGTGTCATCACATCCATTTTTGGATCGTGACACAAGTCAAAGTTTCTACTCCATGTATGTGAGTATCGCTTCACCCATTGAGTCCCAAAGAAACCTCAAAATTTCAAGATTATGACTCCTACAAGAAAGAACCTTTTATGATCTTCATGGGTATTCAATGTAAATCAGTTTTCCTTATGATTTCACCTAAATTGCATTGTTTTACTTATGAATCCCATGTTTTCAATGGTATTTCATGAGCCCTAAGTATGCAAGTATTTTTATGATCAGAAATCTGCTATTTTCATATGCATGACTCTAATTATCAAATTTCATTAATTATGATGCTTTCGAATAAAGTGTCTTTCAGTATATTTTCACATATCATGATATGATGCTTTTAGATAAAGTATCGCTTAGTATGATTTAAGTTATCATGATTTATGAGCTACTCAGTTAGTATTAGTTATTAGTACGATTTAATAGTACCACATTACTACTTCTAGATTTATGCATGTTTTCGACAGGAGTATACTTAGCACCAAGTGAATTTTAGGGATGAATGTTTTCATTTAGCATTTGTGGACCTTTAGTAGTAATTTCTAAGTCTCAGAACTACGTGTCACCATAGGGTTTGTCTCATATAGACATTAGCTTAGTGAATCCGCATTAGCTCAGTTCTCAGGCCCCTTACAATGGCAAGTATTGAACATTCTCTTTTCGATGTGGGAGCAGTTGACTGAATTAGATGTAGTAGCTCACATGATTTATGTTAGTTTTAATATCTCTCACAAATCAGATTTTCAGTTATTGCATGATCTTGTGTTTATGTATTTTAGATTATTATGCCTCAGCTTCCTGATATTTTACTTGGTTATTGCATCAACATGTTTTACAAATTCAGTATATTCAAATATCATGTTTATTGTGCATATTACTCATACTCAGTACATTCAACGTATTGACCACATATTTTCTACTATATTGTTTGATAATATAGGTTCTAATGCTTCACATCTTACTCGCGGTTAGTACTATCTCCAGTCAGCAATAGCCGAGTTGGTGCATCCTCATCTCTTTGAGGACAACACTTATGTTCTCATTCAGTCACTATTTTTAGTCTCAAACAAATTGAGGTAAGCTAAGAGTTTGTCCTAGCAACCCATATAAGTAGAGGCTTTTCAGACAGATAATTAGATTTCGCTTATGTTGTTTCTTTTAGATTTCAATCCTTTTCAGTGTTATGGCTTTATACAGATATTCAAATTTAGCTTCCACGCGCATTCATATTTCAATTTTCTATTGACCTATGTTAATCTTAGTGTCATTCCATGTCATGAGGTTAGCTTAGTGTCACTTGTGACGCTAAAAACCGTGTCGCGTCTAGGGGTAGTTTCGAGGCATGACAATGTAAGGGTATATTTGATCTTTCTCACACATGAATTTTTTTGACTTCTTTGATTCAACATCTAATTAATGCTTATTAATGTGATGGTCAAATTTATTTTTTCACTTACTTTTTTGTTAAATTTATTATAATTTCCCCCAAAACATTTTTGTTTTTATAGATATAAAAAATAAATTATAGCGAAGATGCAAAATAAAATAGTTTCATATTTGATTTTATCTTTTACTTTTTCACCTTTTCTATTCACACTTTTTTCTTTTTATTTTTCATATTTTTACACTAAAGAATGAAATAATTAAAAAAAATTAAATAATAATAATCAAATAGATCTATAAGGAAAAACTCAAATTATCCATTAAATGAAATAAGTAAAAATAAAATTCACGTGTAAAAAAGATAAAAATATATACCCTGAATTCTATGGGGATGATCTTTCTAGCAAAGTTATAAATATATATTCGTGGGATTAACATACTCTTTTTTTTAAGTTAATATATATTACATGAAAAGTTTTTGTATACCAATTATTATGAAAACAAGTGGAGGATGATGTCTGGCAGAAACTAGTCTATCTATTATCCTCCAACTAAAATCTACCGTATATATCTTTTGCCATATCAGAAGGGTTGCTCCATAGCATATTCCTAATGTGCTAAAGTTGACAGACAAAATAAACAATTGGTTTAGATTTGTGATTTTATCGAAACACTCACACAACTTTTTTTTCATTAAAAAGAAAAACATACACTAGTTTACTTTGTTGCTAAAGTGTATTGTTGGAATTAGAACTTATGTGTCACGATCGAAAATTTATAAGGACCAGGATGACAATTATAATTTCCCTGGTCCAGAAGATTAGCATTGCCCCTAACACACAAATCGAGAAATAATAATTCAAAAAAACCTACTAGGTAAAGTTAGAAGAGTATAAGTTCAATCCATACGATATATATTTTCAAGTACGAAAAACTAACAAAATATAACCTTCAATACTCGCTGTCATACGTATAAGAGCATTTAAGAGTATTGACTAACATCAAAACACAATCTGCACAAAAGAGTGCAACAAGGGTAATAGGAGAAGGAAAAATACTTGTACTCAGTAGGCATCATAGTCGATAATGTTGAGTAGGATAATTATAAAATGACTTGTCATCTCTTTGTGATTTTCCCTTTTTATGTTAATTTCATGTACTTCTTCTCCCTTACATCATCCATAATATCTACAATTAAAACATGGTGGTCTTGTGTGGTTGATTAGACTTTTTGAACTTTAGGAGGTTCAACCATCTTTAGTCTTTCAAAGATATTAATTAGCCTTTATTAAAACATGTTGATTTGATACCAATTGATAGTTTGGCTGCAACCAAAGTACACAAAGAATCAGGTTCAATTCTTTGAGAAGTTATGCAAGAAGGCAAATTGCGTAATAATTAATGTATTTCAAAATGGAAAAGGTTTAGGATGTGACAAAGGTGACTAGTTTATTAGTCTCAATTTATATGACTCGTTATCCTTTTTATCAGTTTCAGAAAGAATGATGCATATTTATGTTTAGTAACAATTTAATTTTAAAATGTTTATTTTACCCTTAATGAGATGATTTATAGCTAAATAAATATCTATCATTTCTTTTAGACCATACATTTCATTTTTTTAAAAAAAATATTTCATGTCAAGTCAAACTACATCATATATAACAGGTTTAGATAACTTTGACTGTATTTGATTTGCTTATCTAGACAGGGTCCAACAGACTAAAATTACTGTTTTAGTTTAGATGCATTCTAGTCAGCTATATGTGCATGTTACTTACTCCATCCGTTCTATTTTATATGAGGTAGTTTGACTCGGCACAAAATTTAAGAAAGAAAGGAAAACTTCTAAAATTTGTGGTCCAAAATGAATGATAGAAATTTGTGTGGCTGTAAATCATTTCATTAAGGGTAAAATAGACATTTTATAGTTAAATTATTACTTAATATAGAAATGTGTCATTGTTTTTGAGACTGACTAGAAAAAAAAGTAAGTCACATAAATTGGGACAGAGAGAGTCAACTAGACAAACATACTAGTTGTAGGAAACATGAAACTTTCTAATACATGAACAAGACTACCATTAGCAAGTTTCATGTTCAAAGTCAACTAGACAAACATACTAGTTGTAGGAAACATGAAACTTGCTAATGGTAGTCAACTTTGTTCATGTATTACCACCTAAGCTTTTGTAGGAAACTTTCTTCAAAGATGGCAAAAAGGGGAGAATATGTTTAAATATTCAGTGGGACTAACACCACATATGTTCATAATATGTTCAAAAGGAATGGGCTATATTAAAAGTGAATTCTCAGTCAACACTATAACAATAGAGATATTTAGTGGTAATAGATTTTTCCTTTATCAGTAATATTTTTGCCGCAAAAACATTAGTTGCAATAAGTTGATGTTATTGTATTCAGAGTCGGTAAAGTCTTTAGTGACATTTATATAGAGTGTTGGTTATGAATATACATATTTATTATTGTCCCTAAGTATCCATATAATATAGTGATAATTATATTATTGTCGTAAAATTCTTTATTTGTTGCAGTAATACTGTGATAGCAAATCCGCTATGCAAATAGATGTGAATCCTATAATTCATGAGCGCACTAATCAGATCAATTGTCACTTTGCAGAGGAGAAGAATAAACAGGGATTGTTGGAAACTTAAGTACATTATTTCTCCCACATACCAGCATACAGATTTACTTATCAAAGGATTGATTTATGGTTAGCACATGTTTTTAATTACTTGACGAGCTAAATTTCATGTCACGTCAAAATTAGACAAACAGCTTATTTTAAGCAAGTATACATTTTCAATTCATGTGACACTTTTTTTATTTAGTTAATCTAAAAGAAATGTCACATTTCTATAATGAGAAACAACTTAACTTAAAAATTCTCTTTAATTTATCCTTAATGAAAGTTTTAAATCATAAATTTCAAAAGACTTATTATTTTCTTTCTTAAACAAATATTCTGTCATATCAAACTATGTCATATAAATTGAGACCAAGAAATATATAACATGTATATGCAACTACTAAAAATATATGTCTAACATGAAAATTAATTTAAGCATAGTATAATTGGTTAAATTAATCAAAAAATTAGTGTAAGGTGCAAGATGCGTTATGCATGGGCCATGATATATGCTGCTACAAGTTTTAAGCACATGCATAATATATAATGATACTGAATTAGTTAACGGTTTACAAAATTAATTAATTTCTTATGAATAATTAGTCGGTTTAAGAAATCCTTCCCTTATTTAACACCGTTTTCTTCCTTCAACTTGAATTAGATATATTCTGCCAAATCAATCAAAGTTAGTATTCCTTCCGTTTTAGTTTGTTTGTCTGATTTTTACTTGGAATGAAGTTCTACAAAATCAAATAAAATTTGAATTTTGTGTTCTTAAATTAAATATACATACGTAAAACGTATCAAAATGCCCTTTAATTTTATAACCTTGAACATGTCACGTGGAAAACTAAAATTGAAAATTAACATGCTCATTCACATACATCAAAGATTGTGGCACATTATTTTTTTAGTTTCTCAATCCTTTTGGGTTTATTAGATTTATGTTTATGTCTTCTTTATTTATTTTTCCGACACAATTAGTTGCCGTAGTTAAGCATCAATGAGGAAGCTACCTGATCAACACAAAGCTATTTGAACAGTTGGCAATAGTTATTAGTAGGGTGTCAAATGGGCGAGTTAGATTGAAATTGAAGATATTAAAATGGGTTGAAATAGAAATTGGGCTGGGTTCTGATCCGCCCAACTTTAGTTTACTTTGGGCTCAAATGGGTTGGGCTTAAAAACGGGTTGTCTTGACCCGCCCAGTTTAACCCGCTTAATCTCAATAATTTTAACATATTGTTATTTAAGTTTTATATCCACAAATTGAATTTCAACGCAAGAATTTTTTTAAAGAAAATTACAAATGGATAGATAAATTCTAAAAGATATAAAATAAATAGTAATTCATACCTTCAATATAGGAACATACATTACATCAAAGCAAATAAAGAGTCTTAAAACGGATTGAAATTGGAGATTAAATTCGGCTCAATTGAGGATTCTCTTAAAATGTGTTAAGACTTGAATGAGTTGGGATTGAACCCAATTCAAATTATCTTGAGCACAACCCTTAAAATTTTGGGTGGGTTGGGCAGATTAGCTATAGTTGGGCTCATTTTTGACACCTCTAGTTACTAGATAACCTCCTTTCAACTTCTCATAGAATTGTTGTTGGGGAGGGGTAAACATAACAATAATAAATTCAGTGTAATTCTGAAAAAACCTTATCTCTATATTTTAGAAGATAAAGAAGTTATTTTTGAAAGACTGCTTTTCATGAATGTGTCTCCCCCTCTGCTTATGTGAGTTTTACCCGCCTTTTACTCTGCTTTATCGATTAAATAAATAATGAAAAAAGGCAACAACAATGACAACAAGATAGTAAGAAACCGAGGCAAAGCAACAAATAGTGATAGAATTCTGAAAATAAGAAAAAGAAAAAAGTAATACAAAACTAGGGGACAATATATATATATATATATATATATATATTTGACTAGGGGTGTCAATGGTACGGTCCGGACGGTTATTTTTTTAACAATTATACCATTCTATTTTTTTGGTTATTTTATAAAATATAACCAAAATTAGATCTTTTAAAACCATCCCAATCATATCAATTTTTCTTCGATATCGGTACGGTTCAATTAATTTTTGGTTTTCTTTTTTACTTTTAAAATATCACCTCAAAATATACTACTATTAAAATATTTATTTCTCAAATATGTTCTTAAAGAAACACTTTATTCTTCATCAAAAAGACAAAGAATGTAAAACCTTGTTGCCGTATTGTTTGATCTTAAACATTTAATAGGAGTTTATGCATGGGTTTTGTTGTATTGTTTGATAGAGTATCTATTGCAGTATCTTTTAATTTTAAACCTAATTAAGTAAATGTTAATCAATAAGCAAAGACCAAAAGTTATATAGTCACTAGAGGCCTAGGACCTAGGTTATATTTATATTTAAAAATTATTATTGTAACGACCTGTTCCAGTCGTTATAGAAAAGCCAATGGGGAAATAATTGGGCCACAAAACTTTTGAGTAGTAACTTTGGATTTCCTAGCCTAGTCCAAATTTGGACGAAATTGGAGTCAGTGAGGTCTAGGAAAATCTGGTAACAAATGAGAGATCTAATTATGATTTTGATCACATGACTAGATAGCTAAGACATTAAGGAACCCGTACGACTTTACGGAATTGAATTCGGGTGAGTAGAACTTTCGAAACTGATCTTCGCGTGAAAGGGTATTTTTTGAGTGTCATGGGATGAAGGCGTGTTGTGAAATGAGGGTTTGGAATTCTTAATTTTGCTCACTGGTTCTGTGCAAGCCGCTAGGGTGGGATTTATCCCGCCAGGGCGGGGCCGTTGTGGGGGTTTGGGTCTCGCCGTAGCGGGACAGACGTGACTTAAGTCGGAAATAAAACCCCAAAAACATTTTATTCTGCACTATTCGACTTTGAGAGCTAAGGAACGACCCCAGGGGTTTTCTTGACAGTTTTCCACCATTCTTGAGGCTAAAGGTAAGGTTTTAACTCCCCGAATCCCTTTTTCGATCCGTAGAACCTAGTTCCTTGGGTTATTATCGATGGGTGAGGGTTTTGATTTGTGATTTATGGTGGAGGAAACCCTAACCTGGGTTTGGAGATCAAGGGTTTGGCCTAGGGTTGATAATGTTGATTTTAATCCGGGTAATTAGGCCTTGTTTATTGATCTTTGCGTTAATTGTATGTTTTTAGACCGCGAACAAGCAGGAAGAATTCGGAATGGGAAGATTCAAGTGCCTTAGGGGATTCAAGCTTGGATTCAAGGTAGGTGATGGTTGTGATTTATGTTGGTGTGATAAATGTTTGTAATTGCTTCATTATAATGCACGTATGTATGCGAATGTTGCATTATTGATCACCCTAATCGTAAATGAGGATAATTGAATAATTGTGTGCCATGAATCACCTCTTGTTGTATGATTGTGAGAATATACATTGTGATTGTGGTTTGTTGAATGGGCGTGTGTCATAATCCGACACACTAATTGGGATCGGTTGCCACGTTCCGGCATAAACATTGGATCGGTTGCCACGTTCTGGCATAAATATGGGATCGATTGCCACGTTCCGGCATAAACATTGGATCGAATACCATATTATAGTATGCTAAGAGTTTGGGTGTGGGTTCCATGAGAGGACCATTGAATTGGGTTCCATGAGAGAACCATTGAATTGTGTTGTCTATCTACTTGTGATGATTACGTTCATATCTATTGATAATTGATATTGGAAGACTGTATGTTGCTCTAAATTGATAACCAATGTGTATTATTGAGAATGTGGGATGCTACATTGATCCTGAAAAGATGACTAATGTTGTATATGTTCAGTATATGCTTGTTTTATAATGTTGTGGTTACTTGCATGTGTTTCACCTTTGGGATAGTCGTGTGATCCTACCAGTACACTGTGGTTGTGTACTGATATTGCACTTGCTCTTTTTTTGTTGAGTACAAGGCATCTTCAGGTGGCTATTGATAGACCTAAGCTAGGTGACTATTGAGCGTGTCTGGATTCAAGGGTGAGCCAGTTCTTTCAGGCTGACATGGATCTCTGTTGTTTAAGTCCACTCTCTTCGGACTCAGACTTTGTTTAGTTTCTGGGTTGTACCCTTGGTTCTTAGACTTGTCGTTAGTAGAGTTTTGGTACAATGACTTTCAGGGTCTAGGGGTTGTTCTTCCGCATTAGTTTGGTTAGTTGTTTGTTAAAACCTTGGAGTTTATGGGGACTCCATTTTTATAGTCATCTAAACCTGCATTCGTATCTTTGAATGCCTTAGTTTTCATAAAATTTATTTGTTTGGGTTGTAGTAATGGTTCTCTCATCGGAGGGTTTGTATGAGTGTCAATCACGACGGTCTGGGTCGTGACAAAGTTGATATCAGGGCCCTAGGTTCGTTGATCTCATTGTGCCAAAACGATTCTAATAGAGTCTTGCGGAACGGTATGATGACGTCCGTACTTTTCTTCGAGAGGCTATAGGACTTTAGAAAAAACTCACTTCTTTCTACCCCTTCATTCTATGACTTGAATCCAATTGGTATTTGGGTGATACAAATTGGTATCTTTCCTCTTTCACTCTACAGTCCAAAATAGAGCAACAAAAGTGGTAACACCATCACTAGCAAGAGAGGATGTGTATAGACTACTGACAATTGAATAGGGTCACCATTCAGAACAAGTATCCATTGCCTCAGATAGATGACCTTTTTGACCAATTGCAAGGTGCATCGATTTTCTCTAAGATTGATTTAAGGTCTGGTTACCATCTGTTAAAGATTGAGACGATTAAGAATTGGATTCGACCAAGTTCTATGATTGAAATTAGCAGTTTTGTGGGGCTCGCTAGCTACTATTGTCACATGTGGTATGAGTTGAGTCCAATTGGTATCTACCGATTTCAATTGGTATCTCAACGAAGTGAACTAGACACCGTAATCCCGGATGAAGGGACACAAGCAAGTTAATTGGAACTGAGAAGATTCCAATTAGTATCTGGCCTTGGGGGCCATATAACCATAGATCATCAGTAACAGTCGTCTATGGATGAGCTAATGAAAGAATTTGGATTTTATCTGCAAGTTGTAACTGCTTGAGTGTCGTGAAACTTGTTGAGAAAAGAAAGTCATCACGAGATTAGGTTAAAGGGTCTAGATAAATTACGATGTGGTTCGTACGTGAGAAATCTAGATGTGCGTTGCGACAAACTGATCACCGGGTGAGAGTCTAGGTGTATCCTAGGGATATGTCTGTGGTAGTGTTGAAACGATGTTAATGGATTCTAAAGTGCATACTTCGTTGGGTTGACCGGGGAATAGACAATGATTGTCCTAGCTAAAGGGATTTTCTTAAATGACTATGTCACTCCCCGAGCCTACACCCTAGGCAGGACTGGCACTCAGAACCATTGTTGGCCCCTAGTGAACTCTTGGCCTGGTTTACTTACTCAGCGGAAGACTATATGCATATTTATAATGATCAAAAGCACTATACTCACTTGAATAATATCATAACTTAGAATGTTTAAAAATCAACATTCAACTTGGCCAAAATGGCAACCTTAAGTCTCAAAAACAGAAGCCAATAATAAAATAGTGACAAATGAATTTAACTAACTGATTGTCTGTCTATGAAGCCTCTAAACAACTGAGATGGATGTCGGGACAGGCCCACGACATACTAATGAACTAATAATAAAACTGAAAACAATAAAATGAGTCCTCCGGAATGCAAAGAAGTTCACCAACAGACTCTGAACTGCTCACTGGATCAACGATGCGCTGAATGCCGATCCTAGTTACCTGTGTCTACATCATAATAAGATGTAGGCCAACTGGCATCAGTACATTGAATGTACAAGTATGCGAGTTGGAATGCTAAACACAACATAGGCTTGAAAGGAATCTGAAGAAATTAACCGGCTCAACTCAACTCAACATAACTGAACTTATTTCAATATAAAGCAGTTTAAATCAAGTACAATATAAAGAAAAGTTGTTTAAAAACATGATGTCAACTCTGTGTGTATGCAAAGATACACTATAAATCTGAAATGTATGTAAAAATACAATAAAACTGTGTATATAAGAATACATTTACTTCTGTGGGAGTTTCTCTAACCGACAACCATCACGTAAGAGCTACTGTGATGATAAAACGTTTTTCCCCATGCTGCCAGGGCCGTCCTATACCTTGCCGAGGGTATAGAACCTTAACTACTAAGTGGATCCACTAGTCTATGCTAAAAAGCACTAAAGGAATCATCTAAAAAGTATGACCCTTTTCTACCCAAGGTGGCTACATGGTTTATGGGAGCTGTGAGTTGTCTGAACTCTCCCCCATATCGGGGGTCAATACTACTCCCAAAAATATAATATTAGCTCTTATGTTTAAAAACTTACTTCTTCTGTAATTTGAGATTAGTGCTTAAAACTTAGCTCAAAGGCTATCTCGAAAATAAAAGTTTCCCCTCTTGCTTCATTTAGAAAGCAATTACTCTTTTCTGAAAACTATCCCGAAGGCTCTTTGGAAATCTAGGTTTCCTTTCTTGTTTAAATATGAAAATATTTTAAACCCTTTGGGAATACATAGTCCCCATATACTTTTGAAGAAATGAACTTCAAGCTTTACTCTTTACTCTTTAATCAACTTGAACTTTAAGTCTTACAACAAAGTTAAAACATTTGAAAAAAAAAAGACTTTTGGAAAACTCTAAGAACTTCTCTTGACTTTGATCTTAACTGCTCTTGACTTGACTCTTAACTGGTCCTTGAATTGAATTATGGATTCAAATATTGTGATTTATGATTGGAAAGATCTCATGATGTTTAGGAATGATTTTAGAGAGCTAAACATGAGAAAATGATCAAGAATCAATTCTGGGGAACTGCTCCGCGATGCGGAGGTGATTTAAAATCTTAGGTCGCGAATTAACTTTTTAGGCATAATGCTCTGTGTCCTCTCCGCGACATGCAATAACTTTCCCAAAACTGGGGAGTGGGTCCGCGACGCGGAGACACTACCATATTTCGATCGACGAAATTTCTTCCTCGTTTTTCAACTCTAAACCCTCTAAACTTCGATGGTTCTTTCCCCAAACACTTAGAATCATTTATACCATCAAATAACATTAGATTCTACTCAAAAACAAAACTAAAAACGTGAATCAATCTCAAGAAAACCCCAACAACACAACCCACTAGGATTCATAGGAATTTCAGCAAGAATTCAATGGATTTACTTTCAAATCAAACATATTTCACTGAATTGAATAATGATTGACGCGTGGGTGAACTAACCAACGCTAGGTGATCTCACATACCTTGTAGGGATTACCCTCGAAGAAATCCACAAGCTAATCTCGACGAATCTTGAACAAATCTTGAACGTTCTTCTCCATTCTCCTCTTTTCTCCTTTTTCCAAGCCCTAGCGTGAAATTCACTTTTCTAAAACTGACTAAAATCATACTTTAACCCAATAAAACTCCTAAAAACGAATTAGAATAGTTAGGTAAGGGAAAGACTAAATTAATTTCAAAAATCCGGATTAGACTTTCCTTAATCCAACAGCTCACATTCCAGAGGGCATAACTTACTCATACGAATTCGAGATCGTACAAACTCGGGGGAGTTGGATAGATCATTCCAAGAGATTTCCTACAATATCTGGAGTACCTCTAACTCATCCTGAGCTAGATGTTATGGCCGTTTGAAGTTGACCAAAAACTCATTTTTCCTAACTTAAACAAATTTCCAGATTTTTTTATTATTTCCAAAAATGAATATTTCCAGTTCTAAGCTCTTCCTAGCTATTTCAAATTGCGAGATGTTACAATATCTCCCCCTTGGGAACATTCGTCCTCGAATGAGATTACTCTTACTAGGCTAAGGGTGGTAACATCAGGTTCAAACACCCAACAAGCAAATGCAAACGAACAACATGCTTACTTATAATTTAAAGAGTACTAAGAAGAGAATTAGTACCTCAGTCTGCACTTTCTCCGGATTCAAAGAGATGTGGATATCTCTTCTTCATATCCTCATAAGCTTCCCAAGTAGCTTCCTCAACAAATTGGTTCCTCCAAAGGACTTTGACCGATGCTACATCTTTTGTCCTCAACTTGCGAACTTAGCGATCTAGAATCTGAATAGGAATCTCCTCATAAGATAAGCTATCCTTGATCTCAATATTTTCAGTTGGTATGATCAATGAAGGATCGCCCATGCATTTCTTCAACATGGAGATGTGAAACACCGGATGAACTGCGACTAACTCTTGTGGTAGCTCCAACTTATAAGCTACATTACCTACCCTTTTCGATATTCTGTAAGGGCCAATAAATCGGGAACTAAGCTTCCCCTTTTTATCAAACCTCATAACACCTTTCATGGGTGAATCTTTAAGATATATCCAATCATCTACTTCAAATTCTAATTCCCTTCTCCTAACATCAGTGTAGGATTTCTGATGACTCTGCGCCGTTTTGAACCTCTCTTGAATCACTTTCACCTTCTCCATAGCTTGATGAACCAAATCTGGTCCTATGAACCCTACTTCACCAACTTCAAACCATCCAATATGAGATCTGCATCTTCTCCCATAAAGAGCTTCATATGGAGCCATCTGGATGCTAGAGTGGTAACTATTATTGTATGCAAATTCAATAAGAGGTAGGTGATCATCCCAATTACCATTGAACTCAATCACATAAGCCCTCAACATATCTTCTAAGGTTTGAATAGTGCGCTCTGCTTGCCCATTAGTCTGAGGATGAAAGGCAGTACTTCAGTTCACCTTTGAACCCAAACCTTTATGAAAAGATTTCCAGAATTGTGCAGTAAATTGAGCACCTCTATCTGAAGTAATGGGAGACTGGGACTCCATGAAGTCTTACCACCTCTTGAATGGGTGGTCTTTAACGGCAAAAAGTAAGCTGATTTTGTCTTTCTGTCGACAATCACCCAAATAGAATCATGTTGCCTGCGAGACCTTGGTAAACCTATGATGAAGTCCATATTAATCATCTCCCATTTCCATTCCAGAAGTTCTATATTTTGAGCCAAACCACCGGGCCTTTGGTGCTCTACTTTAACTTGTTGGTAATTTGGACACTTAGCAACAAATTTTGCAATACCTTCTTCATACTATTCCACCAATAGACTTTTCTCAAATCGCGATACATCTTTGTGTTACTCGGATGAATGGAATATCTGGAGCTCTGAGCTTCCTCTATGATCCTCTCTTGGAGTCCATCTACCATTGGTACGCACAATCTGCCTTGATACCACAACACACCATCTCCCCCTTGTTCAAAAGCCATTACTTTTTGCTTATGAACATTTGCCTTCAATTCAAGCAAAATAGGGTCTTGGTCTTGCTTGCCTTTTACTTCTGAAACTAATGATGATTCAGCCCTATTCATTACCACTACTCCTCCTTCTGTGGAATCCATAAGTTTGACTCCCAGGCATGCAATTTTGTTCACATCTTTTGCTAACTCTTTTTTTTCCTCAACATGGGCAGTACTACCTATAGACAACCTTCTTAAGGCATCAACAACAACATTAGCTTTACCTGGGCGGTAAAGAATACTCATGTCATAATCCTTGAGTAATTCTAACCACCCCCTCTGTCTGAGATTGAGCTCTTTCAGAGTGAACACATACTGAAGGCTCTTGTGATCGGCGAACACATCCACATGAACACCATAAAGATAATGGCGCCATATTTTCAAAGCAAATACCACAACAGCCAATTCTAAATCATGGGTTGGGTAGTTGTTCTCATGAACTTTCAACTGTCTGGAGGCATAAGCTATAACCTTGCCATTCTGCATTAATACACAACCCAAACCAACTCTAGATGCATCACAATACACCACAAAGCCTTGCGTACCTTCTGGTAAGGTCAATACTGGGGCAGTAGTCAACCTCTTTTTCAATTCCTGAAAGCTTTTCTCACAACCTTCAGACCATTGAAACTTCATTGTTTTCTGAGTCAACTTGGTCAAAGGGGATGAAATAGACGAGAACCCCTCTACAAACCTTCTATAATAGCCAGCTAAACCCAAAAAACTCCTAATATTAGTTGGAGAGGTGGGTCTAGGCCAATTCTGCACTACCTCAATCTTCTGGGTATCAACTTTAATCCCCTCTCCAGACACGATGTGGCCTAAGAATGCCACAGATTCAAGCCAAAACTCACACTTAGAGAACTTGGCATACAACTCTCTATCTTTTAAAGTCTGGAGAACTATTCTGAGATGACTAGCATGATCTTCTTCATTCCTTGAATAGATTAGTATGTCATCAATGAAGATGATAACAAACATATCTAAATAAGGTTTGAAGACTCTATTCATAAGGTCCATGAATGTTGCTGGTGCATTAGTCAAACCAAAGGGCATGAGCAAAAACTCATAATGACCATAACGGGTCCTGAATGTTGTCTTTGGAATATCACATTCCCTTACTTTCAAGTGATGGTAGCCATATTTGAGGTCTATCTTAGAGAAACAAGTAGCACCCTGAAGTTGATCGAAAAAGTCATCAATCCTTGGGAGAGGATATTTGTTCTTGATGGTAACCATGTTTAATTGACGGTAATCTATACACATCCTAAGGGAACCATCTTTCTTTCTCACAAACAAGATCGGAGTGCCCCAAGGTGAGACACTTGGTCGAATAAAACCCTTATCTAAGAGATCGTTTAACTGCCTTTTAAGCTCTTTCAGCTCTCTTGGTGCCATTCTATATGGCGGAATATATATAGGACAAATATCTTGAAGAAGGTCTATATCGAAGTCTATCTCTCTTTCAGGAGGGACTCCGGGAAGAAGATCTGGAAAAGCTTCTGGAAACTCTCTTACTACTAAAACTGACTGAATATGAGGTATCTCAACACTAGAGTCATTAACTCGGACTAAGTGATAGACACACCCCTTAGAAGCTAACTTCCTTGCCTTAAGGTGCGAAATGAAACGACCATTAGGCACTGCTGAACTACTTTTCCACTTTAAGACTGACTCATTTAGAAACTGAAACTTGACAACTTGAGTTCTACAATAAACTGAGGCATAACAAGCATGAACAAGTCTATACCAAGAATGACATCAAAATCTACCATGTCTAACTCAATTAAATTAGCCATGGTACTCTTGTGATTAACAAAAATGGGACAATCACGATAGATTCTCTTTGCTAGAATAGACTCACCAACAGGTGTAGAAACACTGAATGGTTCACTAAGTTGCTCAGGAATGACATCAAAATTCATAGCAACATATAGAGTTACAAAAGACAAACTCGCTCCTGGGTCTAGCAAAGCATAAACAGTAAAGTCAAAGACTTGGATCATACTAGTGACAACATCTGGCGAATCCTCTTGCTCTTGGCGACTATTGATAGCATATAAGAGGTTTGTTCCTCCGCCAGTACCTGAAGTAGCTCCTCTAGGTGAAACTATGTCTAGTAGAGCAACTGAAGAAGACTGGGCTCTATTGCCCCCATTACCGTTACCTTGCCTGTTCTTTGGACACTCTCGCATAAAATGCCCATTTTGGCCAAACTTGAAACAACCAGCGGAGCCTTCACAACAAGTACCTGAGTGATTCCTACCACACTTAGCGCAGACAGGAGGCTTACTACCCCTTTGCGCCATGCTACCCTGAGAATAGGCAGGCTTGGCTCTGAAATCCTGACTATTGTACCCATTTTTATTCTTGGGTGCAGGTGCACTAGCAAATGATGGAGCAGGTCCCTTCTGTTTCTACTGGAAGGATGACCAGTTGGCTTACTCTTCTGCTGCCCGGACTCACTCCCTGTCTTAGCTCTCTTGTTTCTAACTCTTCCCTATCCCTCAACTTCTCTTCCTCAACCTGCTGCACATAGACCATCAACCTTGATATATCCATGTCCCCAATCAACATCACAGCCTACCTTCCTTACTCGACTGCCCAGCAACAAATAAGCTCATTCTACTCCTCATGTCTGCAACCATCTCCGGAGCATAACGGGATAGGTAGGTGAACTTCAGCCCATATTCATGAACACTTAGAGAATCATGCTTAAGTGTGAGGAACTCACGTAACTTGGCCTCTTTTAATTCTCGGGGAAAGAAACGCCCCATGAAAGCCTCCTCAAAATAGGCCCAACTCGCAGGGGGTGCATCATCAGCTCTACCCCCTTTCCACTAGTCGAACCAAGTCCTAGCGACATTCTTCGGTTGATATGCAGCTAGCTCAACTCTCTCAGTATCAACAACATGCATCACATCAAACATCTTTTTCAGTTCATCAACGAAGTTCTCCGGATACTCAGAAGTGCTTGAACCAGTGAAACTTGGAGGATTCATCCTCAAGAACTCATGAATCCTTGAAGTGTCAGCCTCTTCTTGTCGAGCTCCTCTTTTTTGCCCAACCTAGTTAGCCACATCTTGACTCAACATCCTTATGGCTTCTCTGAACTCAGCATTGGTAACTTCCCCTTGCGGTTGCACTTCAGATGCATTCGGTAACTCTTGCTCTTCAACATTCCTCCTAGCAGGACGACCTCTAACAGCTCTTCGTGGAGGCATGATTATCTAAAAACACACGCACGCAAGGATTAGAAGAAAACTTTTTAGAGATCAAACTCTAACACACGAAATGACTGAAAGAAGTGAGATAATTTTCCAAAATGTTGCAGCCTCCTAATTATAGATCTATTGCACTTCACACCGATAACTAAGACTCTATAGAAGGCTTCATAGACTCCCTAGGACTCTTGAACTCTATGCTCTAATACCAAGTTTGTCACCCCCTGAGCCTACACCCCGGGCGGGACTGACACTCGAGAACCATTACTTGCCCCAAGTGAACCCTTGGCTTGGCTTACTTACTCAGCGAAAGACTATATGCATATTTATAATGATCAAAAGCACTATACTCACTTGAATAATATCATAACTTAGAATGCTTAAAAATCAACATTTAACTTGGCCAAAATGGCAACCTCAAGTCTAAAAAATAGAAGCTAATAATAAAGTAGTGACAAATGAATTTAACTAACTGACTGTCTATCTATGAAGCCTCTAAACAATTGAGATGGATGCCGGGACAGGCCCACGATATCCTAATGAACTAATAATAAAACTGAAAACAATAAAATGAGTCGTTCGGAATGCAAGGAGGCTCACCAACAAACTCTGAACTGCTCACTGGATCAACGATGCGCTGGATGCCGATCCTAGTTACATGCGTCTGCATCATAATAAGATGCAGTCCAACTGGCATCAATACTTTTGAATGTACGAGTATGCCAGTTGGAATGCTAAACACAACAAAGGCTTGAAAGGAATCTGAAGAACTTACCTGGCTCAACTCAACTCAACATAACTGAACTCATGTCAATATAAAGTAGTTTAAAACAAGTGCAATATAAAGAAAAGCTGTTTAAAAACATGATGTCCACTTTGTGTGTATGCAAAGATACACTATAACTCTTAAATGTATGTAAAAATACAATAAAATTATGTATATAAGAATACATTTACTTATGTGGGAGTTTCTCTAACCAACAACCATCACGAAAGAGATATTGTGATTATACAATGTTTTGCCTCACGCTACCAGGGCTGTCCTATACCTTGCCGAAGGTATATAACCTGAACTACTAAGTGGATCCACTAGTCTATGCTAAAAAGCACTAAAGGAATCATCTAAAAAGTATGACCCTTTTCTACTCATGGTGGCTACATGGTTTATGAGGGTTGTGAGTTGTCTGAAGTCTCCCCTATATCGGTGCTCAATACTACTCCCAAAAATATAATATTTGCTCTTATGTTTAAAAACATACTTCTTCTGTGATTTGAGATTAGTGATCAAAACTTAGCTCAAAGGCTATCTTGAAAATAAAAGTTTCCCCTCTTGCTTCATTTAGAAAGCGATTACTCTTTTCTGAAAACTATCCCGAAGCCTCTTTGGAAATCGAGGTTTCCTTTCTTGTTTAAATGTGAAAACATTTTAAATCCTTTGGGAATACATAGTCCCCATATACTTTTTGAAGAAATGAAATTCAAGCTTTACTCTTTACTCTTTACTGAACTTGAATTTTAAGTCTTAAAATAAAGTTAAAACATTTGAAAAAAAAAGAGTTTTGGAAAACTCTAAGAACTTCCCTTGACTTTGATCTTAACTGTTCTTGACTTGACTCCTAACTGGTCCTTGAATTGAATTATGGATTCAAGGTTTGTGATTTCTGATTGGAAAGATCTCATGATGTTTAGGAATGATTTTAGATATTTAAACATGAGAAAATGATGAAGAATCGATTCTGGGGAACTGCTCCGCGACGCGGAGGTGATTTAAAATCTTAGGTCGTGAATTAACTTTTTAGGCAGAACGCTCCATGTCCGCTCCGCGACACGAAATAACTTTTCCCAAAATTGGGGAGTGGGTCCACGACTCGGAGACACTACCAGATTTCGATCGACGAAATTTCATCCTCGTTTTTCAACTCTAAACCCTCTAAACTTCGATGGTTCTTTCCCCAAACACTTAGAATCATTTATACTATGAAATAACATCAGATTCTTCTTGAAAACACAACTAAAAACGTGAATCAATATCAAGAAAACTCCAACAACATAACCCACAAGGATTCAAAGGAACTTCATTAAGAATTCAATGGATTTACTTTCAAATCAAACATATTTCGCTGAATTGAATCATGATTGGTGCGTGGGTGAACTAACCCAATGCTATGTGATCTCACTACCTTGTAGGGATCACCCCCGATGAAATTCACAAGCTAATCTCGACGAATCTTGAACGTTTCTCTTTTCTCCTTTCTCCAAGCCCTAGCGTGAAATTCACTTTTCTAAAACTGACTAAAATCAGACTTTACCCCAAATAAACTCCTAAAAACGAATTAGAATAGTTAGGTAAGGAAAAGACTAAATTACCCTTCAAAAATCCGGATTAGACTGTCCTTAATCCAACAGCCCATATTCCAAAGGGTATAACTTACTCATACAAAGTCGGAATCGCACAAACTCGGCGGCGTTGGAAAGATAATTACAAGAGTTTTCCTACAATATTTGGAAATACCTCTAACTCATCCTGAGCTAGATGTTATGGCCATTTGAAGTTGACCAAACACTCACTTTTCCTAATTTACACAAATTTCCAGTTTTTTTTATTATTTCCAAAAATGACTATTTCCAGTTCTAAGCTCTTCCTAGATATTTCAAATTGTGAGATGTTACAGCCTAGTTATAGCCAGGAAATCTAGGGGAAATATAGAAAAGAGAGGAACCCCATATATTTTTGGTAGGGGTTCTGTTTCCGTCAAAGCCGCTGGGGCAGGATTTTCCCCGCCACGACGAGATCGCCAGTGCGGGATTTCTCCCGCCAGTGCGGGATTTCTCCCGCCAGAGCGGGACAGGGCGAGACAAAATCTCAGCCTTGTCTCCCCTATTTTCCCCTAGTCACAATTATGGACCCCGAATCATACTCGAATTAACCCCGCAATCTAATTCATTATTCAACAATCAAATATAAGTTATAAAGTGTGTTAAAATTGTGGAGAACCTGGGCATATGAGGAGGAAATCAGCGAGGTCGTGGAGGTCGGGGAAATGGTAATGCAGGTAGAGGAGTAGTGCAGCCAGGCAAGGAGGTTTCCTGTCAAGAGGACATGACTCAGATTTATGTTTTGCCCGAGTAAGACCAAGTTTGAGGGTGTGATGCAGTGGTCACAAGAGCTACTCTTGTCTGTGCCCGGATGGCTATTGTTTTGTTTGATCCGGGTTCTACTTATTTGTATGTGTCAGTTCAATTGCCTTGGAATTTGATGTGGTTTGTGATATACTTGATGCCTCCATCCATGTTTCTACGTCAGTTGAAGAGTCAATCATAGTCACCCATGTATATCGTGTTGTCCTATTGTGGTTATGGATTTTCAGATTGAGGTTGATTTGGTTATGTTGGATATGACTGACTTGATATAATCTTAGGCATGACTTGGTTGTCGCCCTATTATACCGGGATTAATTGTAATACTAAGTCAGTAACTTTAGAGAACTCCGATAGGGAAAGATTAGAGTGGGAAGGGGTGTACAAGCCTAAGCTAGCTAAGATCATATCCTCCATTCGGGCCAGGAAATTGGTAGGGCAGGGTTGTTTGACTTATTTGGCTCATGTTTGGAATGTTGAGGTTAAGTCTCCCTCTGTTGAGTCTATTCATGTGGTGTCAAAATTGAGAGAGCTTAAAGCTCAAATCCAAGGGCTTCTTGATAAAGGCTTCATCCGTCCTAGTGCTTCCCCGTGGGGTGCTCCCACTATTAAAGAACTGCCAAAAAGAGACAGAAAAAAGCGACGGACTGCATTGTTTTTTTGGCCAAAAGTGACGGAAAAGCGATGCAATCAATCTCATCGCTTTTTCAAAAGTGACGGATTGCGTCGCTTTTGTTTTTTTTTTAAATATTTTTTTTGAAGAATGCGATGTTGTCCGTCGCTTTAATTAATTTTTAATTTTTTTAGAATCTTGAAAAGCGACGGATAATGAGACGCCGCCCGTCGCTTTTTTGGAAATAAAATTTTGAAAAAATCCAGAAATGCGATGGACATGAAGCGACGAACTAAAGGACCCTGTCCGTCACATTTCTGGGTTTTAAAAAAAATAAAATTAAAAAAAGTGGCAGACTAAAGGACCTTGTCCATCGCTTTTCTGGGTTTTAAAAAAAAAAAATCCAGTAAAGTGACGGACAAAACCACCCTGTCCGTCGCTTTTTCTGCAATATTTTTGACAGTACCTGCAAAAGCAATTCAATTTAATTCAATTCAATTCCAGTTCAGCCTCAATCAAACACAAAACATTATAAAAAAGCTACACAAAATATAAAACAACAAACTTAAATTAACATTCAAAAATATCTAAATCACAATTTAAAGACTTCAAAAGTCTTTCAAAATTCGTTTCAAAATTACAAATAGTTCATAAAGACTATATTTTATCAAGATTTCTAAAGTTCAACCTAATAATTATTTCATAAATTCTATAAATCAAGATTTCTAAAGTTCACAATCTAAAGTTTAAAATCCTACAATAATTCAAGATTTCTAAAGTTCACAACTTAAAGTTCTAAAATCCCACAATAATTCAAGATTTCTAAAGTTCACAACC